>JAVTVY010012918.1:0-54558 GCA_036873755.1 Hanleya hanleyi
GCGGTTCCAAAAAATCCGAGTCCCTGATTCACTCAGTTTGAAAGTCAACATTTCGTCCTTCGATCTCTCACGCCCAACGTTTGACCTTGACCTCGCCCATCAGTTCATCGAGTACTATTAGTTCCTTACCCTCCCACATACTACTATAGTCTGTTTGAATATCTTGTCTCGCTTTGCATATCCGCAATTTGGATCCGTTTAATTTTCACACTTCTGTTAGCGATCGAGACATATATTCAAACATAAAATCACACTATTTAAAACTGGAGTTTCAAACTGTTCTTTTCGACAGAAGGAGGACCTAATGTTGAATATTGAAACTGGGTAATAAAAGAAAAATGACCTTAAGTCACTCTTCTATATTCATAGTGATACTACAGTACATTTCCTCTGGTTGAAGATGTCCATTGGTGAGGGGGGGAGTTATTAGTTGGTCACATTATCATATCGCCAAGAGACATAATTTCTTTTCGAGGTCAATCTAGGTAAACCAAGATGGTAAATCAGGGGACTATTCCGTGATATTATATCTGAGTTTACTGAGAATGGGGGGAGGTAAACATATATTCTCATTATGTTGGAGAATCATATTTTAGGTGCAATAAAATTCATTTTTATGCCCAAAGAAGCAGAAAAACGACCATACTCAAAGTTAATCTGTCTGCATACGGCAAAATGTCATGAAAACGGAATGTTTTGAAGACCCCTCATGGCCGCCATCTTGAATTTACCGATGCTCCTTTGGACCTAGTATTGAATAGGCTAGAAATATAACGAGTTTTAGATTCCAATCCTGTTCGTTCAGGGCAACGTGAAAAGTTCACTCCAGAGAGATATGCCACTCGTTTGCCACTTTCGACAAAGAAGTACGGTAATTGCAAAATCTTTTACAGCAAGATATAAAGCAATACAATATACTTTATTTCCATATATGATACATACAGAAATGGGACATATAAAATACAATGACATTAAAACATAAAACAAACATTACATACATAAGACCTATACAAAAGTCACAGACACCTCTATTATGACATAAAAACAGGTAGGACAACATGCACTCGGACATAAAAACATAAAATGACATGTAAAACAGACACTAGGACATAAAAACCTATAAAACAAACGCTATGACATAAACACCTATAAAACAAACACTATGACATAAAAAACAAACACTATGTGTATGACAAAAAAGAAAAGAAGATAATAATAAACTAAAAAAAAAAAATAATAATAATAAAAAAAACTAAAAACTAAAAAACAAAAAAAAACAAAACAAAACAAAAAAAACAGACAATAAGCACTCCTATATGCACATCTATTGTTTGAAATATTCCCCATGATATCAGGTTCAGTACAACAGTACGGTAGGCCCCTACCTGATATAGTTTGTTATGCATAGAATTTTTTTATATAGATAGATCGAAATTAACGACAAACAAGACAGACTTCTTGGTAGTTCTGAATTGGATGTTAGCGAATTCAAACCCATTTTGTGTCAAAATGTGACCAAAATAATATTTTTTTCTTATTATAAATAAGATTCAACCAACTCTGCACCTGCCTCTTCCAACCCTTGTATACAATTTTTTCTTCTTAAACTGTTTCTTTTACTCTCACTTTTTAGTATCAAACTATTATTATGGATTACCATACTTCTGTATACGAAGTCGTGTAATAAAAGTAATAAAGATTGTATTATTCACACAGTGTGCATGCATATGTGTCTTTTAAGATTCAGCTTGTAGTGATTTCTGTATTTTAGGATACTGAAACTTTGTACGGGTGAATTCGATTCTGTTTTAGAAATAACATCTTTCATTGCGTACTTTCGAAATCTTTCCCACACTCTGGAGCCCCGTTTCGACGATAAACACCGTTGTTATCTCCCTTGCGACTGAGGTGGCGCTGTCAAATTTGACAACATGGCTTCGTTGGAAGATGTGATGTGACTCAGGAACGAAACCATAAGACATATTTATTGAGTGTCATTCAGATAAAATAATATTTTTAAGAATTGGGAGCTGTAGCCTTCTATAGCTTCTCGCGAGGAAGCGTTTTTGTTTTAACTTTTGTACTTACACTAACCGAAAACTCTTGAAAACCGATCCGAAATTATCAGGTTTTTTTGCAACAAGTGCTCCATCAATCAAGTTAGGGCGGTCTCGATTTTGCCCAGGGGGAACTTTACAATTACAGCTAATAAACCGATCTTCGGTTTTTAGACGAATTTTAAAGGCAGGGTCGGCTGGTATTTTTGGAATTTTAAATATATTTGCATCATGGCTACTGCTGCCCCAAAGGGTTCTCAGATCGGCAAAAAGCTGGTGGAGAACTTGCAGAGTGATTTCCGAACGTTGTCAGCGGAAGCCAAAAGAAAGTACACGCCTGTCAAAGAGGTGAGTCTGCAAATAACCTGATGGGCTGGTGACATCACAGTCCCAGACCTAGGATCACTGTCCATATTGTGCTCTGTCACAGGCAGATAAGTGGGTACAACCCTCCCTCCCCCACCCCTCCAACACGTCTTGATCATGGGCGTCGCCAGAATTTCGTAAAATGGGGTCGTTTCCTATGATTACTTATTAGAGAGCCCAGTTGTTTGCTGTCCAACATAGTGACGTTAAACCCTACTGAATTACTCACTACAGATATTTCCATATCTCCATGTTCCAGTTGAAGAGCACTGAGTGGAAAAATGGGCACCGTTGTGGGGTGGGGGATTTGAGTTGTACTGGCTGGGCTGCTATAAGTGTCAAGGGTAAGAAGAACTTGTGGAGATAATTATAGTTGCTATGCTATATTCCCTGATGGCATCTGGGAAAGTCAATAGCACCCGATGTTTGCAAAAAAAAGTTCCTCATGGTAGTCCATATTGCACAGGTGCACAATTGGATACGGTAATGGAATTGAGTTTGATCATATGATACAAAAATATATTAAATAGTGCACAGACACCAGGACTCTTACTGACTTGTCTTCATTCCCGCCTGGTGAACTGTTCACATTTAGGAATAGGTTGCATCAACCATTCTCACTACTAGTGAGGGAAATAATTGAAGTCAGAATTTGCTAGGACGTGAAGAATGCACTACCATGGCAACAGTCTCGTTTCCTGTCAGTCAAACTGCAAAACAACATGGAATGTTTCCTTCAGGTTCCGTTAAAACGGAAAGTTATGATAAGATGGACATGGCTAGCAATGAAAGTGACAGGAATAATATGGAGAATCGGCATGACGAAGCTGTCGCGACGCTCCTGTCTCCGTCTGACAGTAAAAAGTCACGAACATTTAAGTTTGTTGAAATGTGGAAAAATGGTCGACCATGGTTGAATTATGATATGGAAAATAGCAAAATGTTTTGCGATTACTGCAAACAGTTCAGCCAAAGTGCTAAAAACAAATTTTTTAGTGACTGATTCGTTGAGAATAGAGAACTCAAAAATCCAGTGGCGATCACATTCCCTCGTTTTGTTCGGTTACTTGAATTAATTATATTTGCTGATATGCGTGATGATTCTCAACCCTTTTGGAGGTGGTGAGATTATCTTCAGTTAGTTCAACTGAGGAGACAGGTAAAAATTTGAGTTACCTGTCACCAAGGACAGGTAAAACTTTTCAAACATTTCAACCCCTGGAAGATGGTGATGGTGAATGGGTAACAGTGTTCAAACTATTGCTATTTCTAATTGCCTGCCAAACCCAAGGTGGTGGTGGTTTCACTACTTGAATCCTCCAAGTTGGCATGGCTTCGGATTACTGGGGTGAGCATTGCATTTTGAGTCCTGATTAAAGGTAGAAAGTTCAAGAAATTATTATATATGGTTAAACATGTAGGCCTACAGCACTACTCTATTAAGTATGTTTTGGAGCAGGGGAGAGCTTGCTGCTGAGGTGAAGCATACAGAATTTGCACATGCAGAAAAAAATCTTATGATCTCAAAATTCATTGTAAATCTTTTTCTTTCGGACCTAAGAATTGAATTGTACATGTTTGTATGTTACGATTAGAGTGAAATTTCATAATTTAACTTAAATCTCTTTATTTGCAGGCAGCAGAAACTGCTCTATTGAAGGTACGAACAGTTGGAACACGCAGTGAACTGGACATTATTTCGGGTGAGAACTTTCACTTTCATTATTTGGGTAGAAACTTTCACCACAGCTGTGGGAGAAATCTTGCGTATCATGTATGGCAAATAATAGTTATTTAATTTTCACGTATACATGTTTTGTAATACATGTTTGCTGCTTGGTGGTCAAATATTGGTGGATAAAACACTGTCAATCTGTAGCCAATCAAACAGCATATTGGTCAACTTGGCCTTCCCTACCCATATGTCATTAAAAGGGTGATAATTATCCACAAAATGGACCATGGCCTTATATATGATCTTCGTTCTTTATAATTAATAGATGTACAAAGGTAACAGGTTTATGACTATCTAAGATCTTGAATAAACTTTATTTGGACTGTGTGTTAGTTCATGTCCCAACACTTTTGAACCACACACAAGTCCTACAATCTCAGTCCAGGTCTTCAAATTGCTCCCAAATCACGGCATTGATGCTTGCCAAAACTAGAATGTACCCAAAATAGAGCGCAAATTTTGTTTTAAATTAAAAAAAGTATCTATCTTTGAAAGTCATTGTTGAAATATGTTCAGAGATATACATCATCAATTAAGCATTCTATTTGCGTCAAAGCCTACCTAACTTGCCTGTATTCAGGGACTCTAATTTGAGCTCGGATCCCTGCCTAGCAAATTTTGCCATGCCAAACAGAGCTTGTGCTCAAATCCCTGGAGTCTAAACACCAATTCGGTGAATGAGGCACTAATATTGTGTATGTACATTTCTATTTCAGGATTACTACCAATCAGCGGGGATCTAGTTCATCCTTTGGTGCTGGGTTGCGAAACGAAGAACCCGCGGATGGTGCATGTTTGTCTCGTCTCTGTACAAAGGCTCATCTCTCATGAAGCCGTGTCTGTGGTAGGTTTGCGTTACAGTGGCAATTTATCTGCGCTGCAAGTAGATATTATGGGTGAAATCCGAAGGTTGCAATTTTCCAAATTTTGATCGTAATTTTATTGAATGGATGGTGAAAGATGAATTGGTTTACTAATTAATCAAGCCTGAGTAGTCATTTTAGAGGAGAATGAAACAATGGTGTATCCCGTAAACACTTACTGATTATGTCACTTGATTTTGGCACTGTGTTTAGTAAATTATGTCTCTACGCTCAATATCTGGGACTCGTATGCATGACTTGTTGTGCCTATGTTTGGTGACGTCGCTGAATGCACTAGAGCACGTGATGCCTGTGAAAAAGTGTAACATTAACTTGTGACATCATGCCTCGCTATATTTTGGCATCAGATCAGATTTATTCCCCTGAGAGTTCGGACATAAGATGTCATGAATAATAACAAACAGTAATAAGGTAGCGAGCCTGGATGACATAGCCAATTACAGCCCACCGCTGCAGAATCAAGAGGAACTAATAACGTAGCCCTCTGCTCCTGAAGTGCTGGGATGATTATTTTTTAGTTATTTGAACAAACTTACAATCGAACAATCGGGGAAAAATTGTTTGTATGTGAAAAGATCATTATTTCAAAACTATTACGCATTTTATACATGATGTTTGAGTGTCTGGCAAGCTTTAATCTTTTGAAAGGTAATTTTATCTTGTGGGCTTCACTGATGAAAAAGCACCTGCATTTTGTATGTTATTAGCATTAGCAAATTGCTGGATAATTTCAGCAGATATTTTTTCAAAAAAAAAAAAAAAAAAAGTATAAAAAGACCTGAACTATTTGAAGTAGTTATTGAAGTATGTAGATGTATTGAAAATGTGTAAAAAAGAGTACCTTTGATTTTCTATTTGACAGACCGCAGCAAACAGTATTATTAGTATGCTTTGGCAGCTGATGGAGGCGGGCCTTGAGGAACTAAAATTGCTACAGACGGCCATCCTTCTTTTGACTACTAATTCTGTTGTCCAGCACGAATCCTTGGCAAGGGTAAAGAAAAAAATGCTATATCCTGAATTACATTCATGCTATTCTCATTAAAGGGAAAATTCAATGAAAAACAAATCGCCTCCTGAACCAAGGGAGGTAATATGTATGGAATGCAATTGTCCTTTGGATTATCTCCCTTGGACCATGTTTGTTGCTCAGTAATCTTTTATTAATAGGTTCATGATATTATTCTAATGGAAAGTCAAATTTCTCTGCCAACTTTTGAATAAAAATTTAAAGTGACTCCTCGGTATCAGGTGTCCAGAGGAAAAAGGAAAAGAAAAAGCTAGAAATGAGATTTTAGTTCTGACAGTAGAGTTTGAAAATGCATGTTGCTTGATTATTCTACTGCTTCATTTTCAGGCACTAGTGCTGTGTTTTAGACTTCATTTCACAAAGGACAGTACAACAATTAACACAGCAGCAGCTACCATCAAACATCTAGTCAGTGTGGTGTTTGAGAGAGTTGTGGCTGAGGACAAAGTGCCTTCACAAGGTAAATAATACAATACCAACACACTGCTATAAACCATGTATCATGACAAAACTGTGTAGAGCAGACAGATCAGTTGAATTGGAGAGCTGCTTTAATTCACAGCAGTACCCTACATTGCAGAATGTAATCATGCTGCATGCCTTATGGGTCAGCTTGGTATTATGGCCGATTATGACCGTTTCATTTCCTTGCATGCAAAAAAATTCACAGAATGGGAATTTGTTTTACTGGTTTGGAGAGATGACTCCTGATAATTTTTAAAACTTTAAGCCTCATAGGGTAATGTTTTCCTAATGGAACGGTATTCAAAAAACTTCATTATACTTTTTCATATCAAATTCCGTCGTGGGATTTCCGACTCAGGCCATAGACATAATTGAAGAATGCTTATAAACAACCTTTTGTACATCACATCAATTCTTCTCTAGAATTCTATCATCCGTCATTGTGGATCTAAATCAATATCCTGAAACAAGGGACAGAAAACAAAATCTATCTATTTTGCAAAACAGCCATAATGGCAATGTTACTCACTCATGGACCTCCTTAAAAGTGGGTATTTCATCTGGGATGCAGACACGGCCTGAATCATCTTTGGACATGAAAAGCCCACCAAAGCTGCTTCCTGAGTCAATTAAAAATATTATCTATTTGCTCATAAAAGCTTTAAAAAAGCAATCTTCAATTTATCTGGAAGATGTGTATTGCTGGAATCAAAACTGTTGACTTGTATGAACCCACTCACATGACAACACCTTCATTTATTCAATCACTGCAAACAATTTCAGATGGTGAACTTTGACCTCTAACCAGTCGTCTGTTCTCTTTGCACATGCCACTTGACTGTCTGGGACTGGCAAGATTTTTAAAGCAGCCTATTGAAGTGGGGCAGTGGCTAATATACTGGCAATCAGACATTACTCTTTGGTATCATCCTCTCTATAATCAGGGGTATATCTATCCTAGGTACCCCTGGTACACATGAAAATCTATCATGTTAAGGAGAAAGGTCACACATTGACCAATCAGATCACTTGTTTACTGTGACCATGGTGAGTGACAACAGATTGGAAAACACCACAGTTGTCGGGCTTGTGGGATAATTTGTGGTAGATGAATATGTATATCTAGCCCAGTAAAATTATGAAAATTAATAAATTTGAAGGAAAATACTTATAAAAAAAATAAAGGAAAAAATATTTATTTATTCATTTTCATAAGTTATTGAAGAGATACGTTTTCATCTAGCATCAACTATTCTACAAGTGGAGCAACTGTGGAGAACACTGGAAGTAGGCAGAATGCGATTTGCTACATGTATGTAAGATGGCCAAGGTGTCACATGTGACTCAAAAAGAAACCTTGACATTGTGAAGATGCTTGGGTATGGGCATCCACACAAAATGTTGCATCTTCTGAAGCTTTGACATATCACAAAATTTTGCGAGACAAATATGCAGAATCCAAAATTGAAACAAACTTACAATGGGAATTAGTGGAATGTCTTATTCTGAGAAATAGTTGAAACGGAAATACAGGCTTTTAATGCTAAAATAAAAAGACATAATGTAAAGGCAGGTATCAGTTTTCAAGAAGCCATTCATAATGTATTGTATTCAGTTGAATCATCTAAATTGTATTTTTTCTAGTTCTTTATGATTTTTTTGAGAATCTTATAATGCATCTATTGGATTTCTTTGATGGAATAATAATGACATGTTCCCAATGTTTCAGAGCCACTGGAGAAAGTATCCACTGAGGAACTCAAAGCAGGAGGTAAAACTCATCCCAAGTCTCTGAGACCATGTGCTGGGGATGCTTACTTACTATTTCAGGTGAACATCATCATTAAATTTCATCTCTCTCCTATCATAATCAGTTTATCATGAATAGTTTATCATTTATAGTAGGATTAAGGTTCATAGAAAAAACAGTGCATCATGCGATATCTTACAGTTTTCAAGCATTTGAGTGGTCAGTTCAAATTTAAAAAAAGAAATTTTCTCATTGGCTTGTAGACAAAATTGGAAGAAAATGCGGCCAATCATAGAGTTTCTAGTACGATAGAGTTTATAGAAACAACAGTGCATCATGGGATATCTTCCAGTTTTAAAGCTTGTGATTGGTCAGTTTAAATTTTCAAAAAGAAATCTATTTTCATTGGCTCGTAGACAAAATTGTGAGAACATCCAGTCAATCAGAGAGTTTCTGTAAAGGTTGATTTTCTGTAAAAGTAAGTTCATAACTGATATGACTACTAAATAAAAGAATAAAAGGTTGATTTTGAATTATGGAAATTGTAACATCAGTACATTGAATTACTTTTTTATTACCTTTTCACCATTATGAAATTATCTTTATGTATATATATTGTTTTATATTTCAGGATCTCTGTCAGTTGGTGAATGCTGATCAACCTTTCTGGTTGGTCGGGATGACAGAAATGACGAGGACATTCGGACTTGAGCTGCTGGAGTCCGTCCTTACCACTTTTCCTGATGCTTTCCTCAGGGTAAATGTCTGAACACTTTCTGGTTCAGAAAATCAGCCATAGTTATATAGTACATGGAAACTATGCTATTTACAGAGTTCTTACACATCCTGGGAAATGATTAGGATAAAGACAATCATCACAGTGTCATTTTCCTATGAAGTAGGCTACCATTTGCAAATTGTCCGGTAATGAGTGAGTGAGTCAGTCTATCCGTCAGTCAGTCCATCCGAATCCTTTCGTCGGCAAAATAAGGAGAACCGTTGACATTAGAACCATGATTTTTGGCATGAACATCCATTAGGGGGCTGTTACCAGCAAGTTCTGAGCTGACCTACTATTGATGACAATTTGATTTATAATTATTTTTTATTATTTATTGATGGCTATTGTCTTATCAATATAAGACTTATCTATGCCCATCGGGAACCCTGGTTGTATGTTTCATTGTGACTTTTGAAGGTTTCCTGATACCAGGAAGCTAGCCTGTCCATTCTTGATTCAGACCATCTAAGAATATATTCTGGGAGCTAATACATGATGCTACACTTATTCAACCTATGCACTACCCTCAAGAGGATTTCCCCATCCTTGGGGCAGACCTACTTAGGTGACCTATAAACCTCGAAATTGGCAAAAACAGGACTTAGGTCAAGTACACACTTAAATCATATCAAACCCTACGGGTATCCGACCAGTTATCGGACAGGACAGTTATCGGACACGCATCTCGAGCGCACGTGTTGTGCTCGTGATGAGAAGGCAATAATATGTCAGAACAAAGTAGAGATCATTTCTAATTGTTATGCAAAATATAGAATTATAGGTAGCCACGAAAGTCGAAAAATTTAAATCTAACATTTTTGTTTTCATCAAAATTCGAAATTTCTCGTGTTGTGGCGAGGTGCGAAATTCGATCTACCACCTTGTCTTCCCGATCTTGCTCTCAAGTAAATACGTATAGAAATTGAACAATGATCATATCATCTTAAACGACAGAACTCCAACTAACGATTGTCATGCACAAAACTTGAAAATACATTGTACTTCAACGTCAAATTCTTGTTCACGATGGGTGTCCGATAACTGGTACTGTCCACAGCGGGAACTGAGCTGAAAAGTCGAGTTAAAAATAGCTCTCGCACGTGCAGAAGGGAGTGACGTCATGGACGGAATTCATAACGGAAGATAGCCGACGAGCTCAGCAATCATCGTGTCAGTTTTCATGTCATTTCAAGAAGTACTTTTTTACATATTCCAAATAAACCGCGAAAATTGTCCGATAACTGGTCGGATACCCGTACTTCGTAGGTCCTGTGACTGTCATGTGTTGTATGATAATCCCTCTAATAATTCAATCCCCATATCAAAATTCAATCACCCCCAATTTTGGGGACAAAATTCAATCACCCCCAATTTTGGGGATAAAACTCAATCTGCTGTTCCAATAAGTTTGATCACTATCTGCATGATTTAAAATCATTTTGTAACTGCCTGTTCTAATAAATTTGGTCACCCCCTGACTTTATAGTGCAAAATTTCACTTCCTTTGATTGAATTGTTAAAGGGATTATCCGATTACCTTAAAAACTTGCACCATACAACTGAGTTGCACCATGAGAACGTGCATATGATATTAGTCGCATGCTACAAGTCTTGTGTAATAGAACAAGTGCTGTATCATGTGATCAGTTACATACTACAAATGGCGCAGATTCTCCAACAAACTGATGCTACAAATCAAATATAGAGAATGTCCTTAATACTATGATTTCAACTCCCCAGACTCGTTAAAAAAAATCATGTGAGAAATGGTAATGGCAAAGTTGTAAACCAACTAAAATTGCACAATAAAAATATTCAAGAAATGGTGAAACTATCATGGGATAAATATACAGATTATGATTAACTTTTTTTATTTCAGCATCCAGAGTTCAGTTTCCTTTTGAAGGAGCGTGTTTGTCCATTGGTGATCAAATTGTTTTCTCCGAGTATCAAATACAGGCAGGGGTTACCTGCCCCTCCATCGCCGACACCCATGGAGAAACCCTTCTTCCCTATTGTGATGAGGCTCTTGAGGATAGTGTGTATCCTCATCAAAAACTACTATAAAATACTGGTAAGAAAGGTTGCATTTCAGGATTCTTTATAATATTTCTGTTTAGTTTCGCTGTCAGACCAAAGTCATTTGAATGTCTGACACAAAGATTATGCTAGTTTTATAAAATATTTCTACTTCTGCAAAATTATTGTATTTTCCATTCTTCTGTGCCAAGTTTTCTCTCCATAAAATAGAAAGTTTGGTATACTAAGTATTGCCACATTGTCGATCAAGTTGGTATGTCAGTTGGTTTATGAGGAATTTGTAAAAGCATGGCCACATCCCAAACAGGGATTTCCATTCAAAAGAATCATGACAGTTTGATAATTTTCATTGTTGCAAATTGAATTTATCCATATGAGATTACGTACAGAGATGTGATATTAAATGACATTGTAAAGTAGAAATGGTTGACTTATCACCCATATATATCGTATTTTTCTTCTTGATTTTCAGGTCACAGAATGTGAGATATTTCTGTCCCTCCTGGTGAAATTTATGGACCCAGATAAACCTATGTGGCAGAGATGTCTAGCTCTGGAGGTCATACACAAACTATGTATCCAATCTGATCTCATCAGGTATTCATTAATCTTGGGATTTAGACAAATCCTCTTAAGGATGTCCGCTGGTGGTAAATCAAAGTAATTAACTTTTTGAATAATGTGTGTTGTTGCATTCATAATTCTGTAATATGAGGAAAAACAAAGAAAAAAATATAGGTTGGTGTGCATTTTTTAGCTGTAGGCAATGTTAAGTGGACTGACCCATGCTCAATTTGATAACCCAGAAAGCATAGGGAATAGCCCTAGTTTTGAAGCATATTCATGAAAAATTCATATAAATAGTATTTAACTTTTTCTTATATTCTAACTGTTTGCAGATAATCACAATGTCTATCAAAATTTAGCAAATTGGATGGATGTTGGTGTGCAAAATTCTCGGCTAGAAGGCTTTTAACGAAAATCCCCATCTCTTAAAGTGAACGTAAAGGCTGCGACAACACACGCACTGTGTGGAAGAACTATATTAAAAGTATCATTTGGCAGCAACAAATATTTTTTGTGATTTTTTCCCTTCCAAAAAAAAAATTTCAAACACGGGAATTATTGACTGATGCAACGAGCGACTGGAGTCGGCCATATCAGTTTATTGATTAGCCTTGCGCCAATGAAAACGCTTGTACGGAGCACGTGATATTTTCCTGTGACGTAGTATCACTTTGTTTTGGCATCGCTGTAGCACGAATTGTAATTGCGGTGGTAGAGAGCTCGGCTGTTTCAAGCGTGTTTTGATTGTGTTGCGTGTCTCCAGCAAGTGTTTACTGACCTGAAACGTTCGATGAACTACTCACTACTTTCGTCGACATCGGAGCGTTTTGGTTCAAACTGGTAACCCTGTAAACCTTCATATGTCTCTTCGTCAGAACTTGAAGTCAGGCTAGCCTCCTCGTGCGTCGCTATGTTTACATGCTTTCTGCGCTTTCTAACTCCACGAATAAAGAGCTCCAAGGTGATACAACGTCACTGCTCTGAGTGAGATAGCCAGCATGGCGGCAGCCGGGGAACAATAATACAACGGAGATAATTTCGTTTGTACTCGGTGCAAAAAAATCCCCAAAAATATTTGTTGCTGCTATTTCAGTATTTCAATGTAGCTCTTTCCCACAGAGTGCATGTTGCCTCAGCCTTTACGTTCACTTTAACCTAGGGAAGGGAGGTAACCCAATAGAAAAACAGGCAAAATGGCTGCCAAAGTCAAAAACCATCAGCGGACATCCTTAAGCCTGTGTATCCCAAGTAGATTTCAGGATATATGATAATCCCTCTAATAATTCAATCACAGGAAGTGAAATTTCTCACCACAAAATCTGGGGGTGATCAAATTTATTAGGACTGGAAGTTGAACAAAAAATGGTTCAAAATCATGCATATATTCCATTATTTCTTCACTATTTCAAGGATTTTTGAGAGTGATCAAATTTATTAGAACCACCGATTGAATTTTGTCCTCAAATTTAGGGGTGATTGAATATTGATAGGGGAATTGAATTATTATGATTAAAGAGTTTCTTCAAATTGAGCCGATCAGCAGGTCCAGACCGCTTTCATCATCTCCAATCTGCTGCAAGGTTTGAACTTCATTGCTGGAGTGAAGGATCAATGATCCTAGTTTGATCTCAATACTGAATGACATCGGGTTGTGTACTGTATTCAAAACAAAACTATCGTGGGATATCAACATCTGAATGACCAAGTCCTCCACTGATTACAGGCATCAGCAGTCTGGATTGCTTCAAGCTCATTGATCACAGGCCTCGTGGGGCTCCCCAGGGTTGACCTGGGGTGTTGTTGTGTACACCGCAGGTCATGGCAAGAATAGGCCGGACGAGTCGACTAACTGGGGCACCCGTGGGGTCCCGGGTATGAAAAGGAATAAGACCCTACCCATGGGGGTTCCCGGGTGTAAAACGAAATAGGACCCAAACTTTGTGATATGACTGAAAAATAGTTGAAAGTGACGTTAAATCACATTCACTCAGTGATTACAGTTCACCTATGCTTATTATATGGGAAGGTACATGATTGCCATGGCTCATCAATGTGTTTTACTGTTTTTCACTCAACTAAAGCATATGTGCTTATAATTTTTGTGAGTTTAGCCAGTTCAAAAGCATAGGAGACCTTTGACAAGTACTGCCCAAAGTAAAAAGTGACAGACTGTTGGTATTTTGAAATCACTAGATTGTGTAAACCAGCTGTATTTCAACATATCTAGACTTCAACATTCAAAAAATTCGCAGGGGTGAAATTATACAGGATTGTATAATAGAAGCAAGATCAGTTAGATCTAATCAGAATATTCAAAATGGTCCAGGTAAATCCTCTGTACAGATGATTCAAGATTTACCTGGATTTGGGAAATGCTTTAGACTACATATGGAAAAAAACTTCGGTTCTTCTAGGGGTTGTTAAAAATTTATCTGAACAGTCCAAACAAACATTGGTCATGTGACTGCAAACAGGTCAAATTATTTGTGGGTAGAGGTCAATTTCAAGATGGCCATAAAAGATGGTACATCTATGTGCAGGTTTGGGCATATGTGTTCCTGTGGATACATTCATATCTAGTTTTTTCATTCTTTCTTATTTTTAGGTCTTTTTGTGCTAGTTACGATATGAAGCCACACTCGACGAAGATATTCCGAGACATGGTGAATGTGTTGGGGTCGTTTATACAGTCACAGTTTATGAACTCACCTGGAGGCCCAGCCAGTCAGGGTAAGATATTCTACAGGCTGGATCGGGTTCTACCTGTCAAAACTAATGCATTAATACTGGCAAGTGCCAAGTTTCACAAGAGGCAGCATGACAGGTAAAAAAATGCCCCTTCTTTAACCTATAATTTCATTTTCACATCAAGGCACTGCACTGCCTGCACTGTTCCATTAGAACCATGGCTATTCCCAGAATGGTTGTGGTTTGCCGTTTCTTGCAGAACTTGCCCTTAAAGTGGCAGCTTTCCAGTGTTGTAGTTTTTCTCATGTTTCCTTTAATGTAATTTTGGGTACCAAACTGGATATCGCCAATTCACATTGTATGAGCAACTGTAGTAAACCCATTCGTATATTAGCAAAAAAATGACTTATTATTTTGAATGACAGACCCAGTTTAATACGAAATTACAGATAATAATGTACATTATCAGTCACTCCTGTATGAATTTACTATCAAGGGCAAGATACCGAACTGTAACATTGAATCATTTGATTTCTTTTCTGAACTTAAACAGGTTCGATTTAGCTTCCCCTGCAATAGAAAAAAAAAACAGTGGCCACTACAGTTTTCTAGATATAAAAACCAAAGGTTATGTTTTCTGGCTGTCGCCTTTCATCCAGCTGATACTTCCAAATTTAGTGACATCCATGATACTTGAAATCGTGCCCCTCACAGCTGAATAATCAATCACAACTTGTGTATGTCCTCCGCAGGTAACAGATCACCTGATCTCCAGGGGACCCCACCGGCCCTAGTTGGGGGTATGCCAGTAGGGGGTGGTGTGACCCCCCAACCTGCCTTCATGTACCGGGGGGTCTGGATACCCATCACTTTGACTATACCACAGGGACAGACTAAATCTGTATAGTAAGTAAACCCAGTCCAGAATTCGTTCCAATTTGTTTATTGTATAAACATACAAAAAAAAACATATATGGGAGAAGGAGAGACAACTCCCCCAGACCTTGAGTAACCATCTCTGTTTGTTTGTCTGAACTGTACGGTCATAGATTTGGTTGAAAAGTCATGAAACTTCAGTATTGGTGTCGCTGTGAGTAATCTTAAAGAACAGTTGAAAGAAGGCATTTGCACCCATCAGGGGCCAGAACATTTAAAGTGTAACTGTGGCACTTGTGTAAGTGTATATATGTCATATTCAAGATAATGATGTGAAAAGCAAAACGTAGTAAAGTTGTTTCACTCATGTTCTGTCTCAGAGGATTCAAAGGCAGCTTTCTACAGTGGAAGAAAAATCTGCTCTGCCTCTTTTGACATTAGCAATGACGTTAACGACATCATACTTCGAGCGTCCTGTACCATCTGCGGGACATCACAGCAATGGAGATAATGGAACAATTTTGTAACTGTTTCATGGTGACGTGGTTTATCATTCCATAATAATGTCACAAGATCCGATGTGCTTGCGGCGCTGTGCAATACTATTAGGTTATTATACAGTGCTTTGTACAATATGGATTGGTATTGTACAAGTCCATGTTGATGAAAACCCGTATTGGGTTCAATACGGGTTTTCATCACAACATGGATGAGTACAATACCAATCCATATTGTACAAAGCCCTGTATAATGACCTATTTATTATACAGGTCATCAAAATATTAAACTAAATTATTTGTTATTGATTTTTTTATACGCCCGCCAAAAGGCGGACGTATTATGTGATGGCGGTTTCCGTCCGTCTGTCCGTCTGTCCGTCCGCCTTGTCCGGTCTATATCTGGGACAGTTTTCTGTCAACAGTTCTAATTTTTGGTGAGTGGATACCCTATGGGGAGACGATGTGTCGCGTACCAAAATGAAGGTCGAGGTCAGAGGTCAAAGGTCACTGGCCTAAAAAAACAGGAAATCACTGAAGTGTTCATGTCCGGTCTACATCTGTGAACGTTTTCTATCCACAGTTGCAAATTTTTGTAAAAATTAAGGTTGAGGTCAGAGGTCAAAGGTCACTGTTGCCTAAAATCAGGAAATCATTGATCGTTGACAGTTTTCTATCTACAGTTCTAATTTTTGGTGAGTGGATGCCCTAGGGGGGAACGATGTGTTGCATACCAAATGTAGGTCGAGGTCAGAGGTCAAAGGTCAGTGTGACTGAAAAATCAGGAAATCATTAAAAATTTCTAATTTTTTGTGAGTGGATTCAATAGGAGGAAATGAAGTGTCGCATACCAAAAAATAGGTCAAGGTCAAAGGTCAGTGTGACCCCAAAATCAGGAAATTATTAAAAATAACATTTTTTTGTGCCAGTAGATACATTAGGGGGACGCAATGCGTCACCTACCAAAATGTAGGTCAAGGTCAAAGGTCAAGGTCACTGTGACCCCAAAATCGTGGAATTGTTAAAAATCGGGGATTCGTTTCGTCATGTACCGAAATTTAGATCCAGGTCCATAGTCAAGGTCGCTGTGACCCCAGAATCAAAGGTCAAAGGTCAGTGTGACCTAAAAATCAGGAAATTACTAATTTTTTATGAGTGGATTCAATAGGGGGAAATGAAGTGTCGCATACCAAAAAAAATAGGTCAAGGTCAAAGGTCACTGACCCCAAAATCAGGAAATTATTACAAATAACATTTGTTGTGTCAGTAGATACATTAGGGGGACACGATGTGTCACATACCAAAATGTGGGTCAAGGTCAAAGGTCAAGGTCACTGTGACCCCAAAATTGTGAAATTGTTAAAAATCATGATTTTTGTGTCCATTGAGAAATTATGGGGAGACGGTTTATCATGTACCAAAATTTTGGTCAAGGTCAATAGTCAAGGTCACTGACTTCAGAATCAAGAAATCTTTGAAAAGTATTTTTTTTTGGTGTCCGTGGATACATTAGGGGGACATGTAGGTCAAGGCCGAATGTCAAAGTCACTGTGACCCCCAAAATCATGAGATTTATAAAAATCATGATTTTTTTTGTGTCCATTGATATATTGAGGGAAGACGATGTGTCCTGTACCAAAATTTAGGTCAAGGTCAAAGGTCAATGTCACTGTGACCCCAAAATCAGGAATTCATTACAAGTCACATTTTCGTATGCCTGTCGAAGACGAGGTCATGCAATGCGATGTTGCGTTCTATCCATTCATCCATTAACATTTGTTGTCCATGCGATAACTCTAGTTTCAAGGTATGGATTGGTACCAAACTTTGAGTATACCTTACTCGCATGGCAAAGAGGAGCCATACATCAATCGATCAAAGGTCAAGGTCACAGTCACCCAAAACTGAATCAAGTATAAGATGTGATATATGTTACATTCTCAGAAGCACAAAATTGTAGACCTTTCTCTGGTGTGCTAGCTACCAATTGGAATCAAGGCTATTAAACAAACTTGAAATTTGGACCAATATAATTCCAGATATACGGGCGTATATTGAAGCCCCTTGGGCTCTTGTTATTTATGTTTGAATCAATAAAGTTTTGTTAGATAAAAGAACATAACATTAATAAATTCAACTACAGGTCCCGTAAATTCCTAGAATGCAATAGACTCCAAATCTGTAATTCTGCAAATATCATGTAAATATATTATCAGTCTCTACTTTCCGAACTTCATTTGAGACAAATTTGACTGACTGTGCAATGTTACTTTGAATTTAGATATATAATGATATTTAAGTTTCTAGATGATCTAGCGAGAAAATAGAAGGTTTTTTCAACTTTTGTAGCTTCATTTTGGTGGCATAATAAAAAGAGTTACCTCCCTTAGAAAGCGTACAATATGAATTCAATACCGCATTTTGGGATCCAATATGACTGGGTATTGTACGGACACGTGATGCGATTGAAATGATTTGATTGGATCAAAAGACATAGCTGTATAATAAAATAATATTAACAGCATTGAAATTGTTAAAATTAAAGTCGTAAAACAAGACACAGGGTAAAAATTCTATAATTTGGAATAATATCTTGGATATGACATAAACTTGCAAAAGTACCACAGATACACTTTAAAGTTACAAATCTTTGCTAGGATAGCTATGGCGATTTGGGGAAGTCACTTATGGTAATCCCTCTAATAATTCAATCACAGGAAGTGAAATTTCCCACCACAAAATCTGGCGATAATCCAATTTATTAGAACAGGAAGTTTCTGTAATTGTTGATTGGTAGATTGTATAATATTACGGTAATCCCTCTAATAATTCAATCACAAGAAATGATATTTCCCACCATAAAATCTTCATACATGTAGATTTTAGAGGGTAATCAAATTTATTTCAGTTGAACCACCGATCAAATTTTGTCCCTGAAATTAGGGGGATTGAATTATTAGTGGGATTACCATAGAATTTTCTGCTGGAATAATGTTCTCGAGTGAATTTAACTTTTGTTTTCAGTTTCTTTTCCAGCATTATTTTCTTAAGTAATTTCCGTAATATTTCTTCATCAATATCATTTTCTATTGGAAGAATCTCCACTTGTTCAATACATTTGCGTACACTTCACCATCCATAAGATGGCTTGTGAATCATGTGTCGCCATTATTGCGGAGCAATATCCGATACATTGCTGTATACTGTTCGGTCTTCATCCGCTGGAGAACAGACTCGAGAAATCTGATAAATTACAGGGTTTTCATACTAGTTCTGAAACATATATCGTCTGAGCTTACAAAAGATACAGATATGAAGAACTTCCGTATCATCCAAGAGGTTTTGTAGATCTGTAATTTTGAACAAGTAGGACAGCACATGACTCGAAAATGGCGGGTTACGTCGGTAGAGTTTAGCTGATTGGCTGACGACATCACATCGTTTTGATTTCGGGAAATTTCCTCATATAGTCATGATAGTTGCCGAAAGTAGGCTGAGAATGGATACACACGATCTCAGGGTCAGTCTTACCACGTATAGATTACCCAGATGGTTACAGGTTGTTCTTCAATATTTCAAAGTTGTCAGCATTTAATAACTTTAAAAACTAATACATATTTGTGACATCCATTCCTACCATAGCCTTGAGATGATCGAGAAAATAGATGCCCCCACTATACCCGATGGTTACGGAGTGTCTGTGGCATTCTACTGTCTTCTGGATATTGTCAAGAGTGTACAGCTGCTCATTGAGGGCGATTCCAACGAAACGTTCGGCAAAGAAACGCCACAGAAAGGGAGGAAATCAGAAACCGCTGGCAAAGATACCCCTCCGAAAGTAAAGAAAGCTGTAGATGCACCATTAGGTATATCACTTGGCAACTTGGGAATCTCTCCCCCACTATGCTTTAAGAATTCAAAGTATGGATAGATTATGTTTTTTGTAACTATTCCAATCATGAGATGATATACCACGATATCCTATTTCTCGTAATGTTCCCCAGAAGACTTTACAAACTGAATATATATTCGGTCGAGTATTTGAATTGATAGAAAGTTGAAGTTAAAGTTCTAAATTCTCTGTTGAACTTGTTGAAGATGGAGAAAATGAAAATATCTTTCGTTAATATTCATATGTGAATTATAGATTTCCCTCTTGAATGTACCCATCAGTCTTCAAGGGATTTTTCTGGAAATGAAAGTGCATCATGAGATATATATTCCAATTTGGATTGGTCAATTCAAATTTTCAAATAGAAATCCTGGATTTTCATTGGCTCATGGAGAAATTGAAAGAACATTTGGCCAATCACAGAGTTCCTGTAAAGATCCATTATTTCAGGTGGAACTGTAAGTTAGTGGTACAGGTAAAATAATGGCTATGCTCACTGCACAAGTAACTAACCTTTCTTATGTTTTACAGTGGGTGATATTAAGATGTATGAGGAATTGGTGAACTCCTCGTGGTGTGGAGTATTAGCAGCTCTCTCTCTCTTGTTGGATGCAAGGTTTGTCAAGATTTGTCAGTTTTTAAATTAATATACTTGCTTTGTGAGATAGCTTTGTTAATTCACGCTTTTTACACCGCCCCCTCTCTATTTTCATGTAAATAATCATACCAATGCTAAAAGTTGTGGAAATATTTGCATTTACATATATTACAGATACACTTCTACATATACTACACAGGCATACTGTGACATACTGTATAACACTTCAGTAATCGAACAGAACAAAATGGCTGACAACTGTGCAGTTACTGCATGGAAGGGCTGAACAATACTGAATAATGCTTCGGGCTGAATAAAATAAATTTCTAGCTTCACAGGCACTGCCACATCATTGTTTTATCCTTGCATCAACCCTTTTTACTGCTCTCTGAAAAAAAAAAATGTAAAAAATAATTTTTATTATTTTTTCATTTTCACACATTTCTCTCTCAATTGTTTTGCCAAAATAATATTCTTAGACAGTTTGTCGGTTTTATTTGATCGAAATAGTATTGTTGAAGACTTGACTGTTCTGTTTCACCAATATAATGTTCTTAGAAAATGGATCAGTTTTATTTGATCGAAATAGTATTGTTGAAGACGGATTCTTCAAGTAACTCAATGTTTTGCCAAAATAATGTTCTATACAGTGAGTCAGTTAAATTAAGTAACTCGAAGTTCATGCAAATTGTATTTAACTGTAGTGAGAATAGGTTTTCTCACCGTCTTGTCTTGTCGGTTTAGACAATAATAGACTATTAACGAACATTAGTGTCAGATTGATGCAGGGGAGACAAGTGCTTTATTATAGAGTTGTCTCCCCTCGGTAGAGATTGCTGATTGCCCAATAGCCAATGAGAATAGCTCGCGAACAGGGTGAAGAAATTCAGGGAAGATACTGGCTGACTGGGGACAAGTCGTAACCGACTGCTTCTCCCGAGGAATAACTAGTAGGTAAGCCTGCCCACTGTACTGTACTGGCTAAAACCTCTGTAGGTGTAGTTACTACATAACACTGCATCAATGTGCCAGAAAAGATAATATATTTTGGTCTGTGTGGAAGAGAAGAAATAAAAAGATTTAAAAAAAAAAGCCTCCCTCCCTCCCACAACCGGTCATAGTGTAGGGATTAAGGATTGAAGTCCAAACACAGGCTACAGGGTGTGAGTCTTGTTGCTTTTTTTATTCAATAAGTCGGAATAAGGTTGAATAGGACACCCTGTAATAAAAAAACAATAATACAAATAAACAGTAACAAATTAACAATACATCTTTAGTGCGTTATGGCTTATCACAGAAATGAAATATTACGCACTCACAAATAATATACTGTATTAAACTCGTAAATGTATAAGCCAAGATTAATCTCAATTAATCTTCATAATTAATCTTCATTCTGTCAAGAGCAATAACTCTTAACACTATACCATTATATAAATACTCCAATGAAATGTATTCTTCTTAATGGAGCGTGAGCTGCCAAATTACAGAGAACACATTATTTATATAATCCAGAATAATTACTACAGAATATGCGTGACACAAGATAAATAAGGCACATGCCTATCCTGTGGGTGACACTGGGGTGTATCCAAACTACATGTAATCCAGTTCACTCCCAGAGGAATGACCAGGAATCTAAATAAACATAAGGCTAGATTATAATACAATGTCCTAGCATCCAACAATATAATATACATAGAGTACAGAACATTAAGCCATAGTAAAGCTAGTTTGTGCATTACCAACATATATGATCCAATAGCAGTAATTTACTATGTAACAAATAGCCATACGCACACACAATCGCACATCATACAATCATTCATTCTGGGACGAGAGATTTATTTAGCTAGTTCATATTAAATCACACTCTATAGTTACATTCCAGCTAATTCACCAAAATATTATAGCAAAATAAAAATGAGACAAAATGTTAAGCAGCAAGACACTAACCTTCAGATATTCTGTGTAACAAAATCCAGTCTGTAAATGTCAGTCAATCTGGTCACAAATATCACGAATATATCCTGTGCTAATTTTTTTTTCTTGATATATCCTGTGCTGTGCAGTAAGCAGTGTCAGATGGCAAGTGATCAGATCAGAGAGTGCACAGTTAAATAGCCAAATAAAACAATAGTAATTCTCTGAATTAATTCCCTCCAAATCTGAAACAACTGTAAGCCTCCCAAGCTATTAACTATTATATAATGGACAACCATGTCCCCATTCCAGACAATAGTTAATACCTCACACCTGCAATTCCACTTGAGGTGAAACAACACAAAAAATATCTGCCACATACCTAACACATAATTAGCTTAAATTACATTAAAATACAAACAGTATACATCGGCCACAATCATTTGATTATTTTTCAAAAAAAGTGCTTGTGAATATAGAGATGAATTTTATTCAGCCTATCATCAGTAGTTGACCAGTTGACGTAACCGCCCCCCCCTGAGGTAGTTTTGTATACCCCTTCATAATTTGTCTTCACCATAAAATTAGCAATGTATATATTTTAAGGAAGCGTATGTCCCGAGGAATTCACTTATGTGATTTGCAGAACTGTTGCTACTACTGTGTAGAAAATATTCAAAATTTAAAAAATGAAATGAAAACAATAGCCTCCATTTTTTGATTGAAATTTCGTGAAAACTGTTAATTTGATGGTATACCATGATCAAAAACAACTAGAACTAGTAAACGACCTCTCAGTTTTTATAAGTTCGTCTTAGTTTTTTAATTATTCAACTTTTAATGTAGGAAGTTATAAGATAATCAAATTTTGTCAATTTCAGTTAAAATGCTATAAAAATAGAATCAGGCAGAAATTAATAAAATTGAGACGCCTTTTACTAGTTCTAGTTGTCTTTGATCAAGGTATACCATCAAATTTGAAATATGTTAAAACAGTTTTTATGAAATTTCAATTGAAAAATGGAGGCTATTCTTTTCATTTCAATTTTTTAAATGAAATTTTGAATATTTTCTACACAGTATGAGCAAAAGTTATGTAAATTATATGAGTGAATTCCTCAGAGCATACGCTTTCATAAAATATATACATTACTATTGTTATGTTGAATATTTATTGCTACAGATGACAAATTATCAAGGAGTGTACAAAACTGCCTCGGGGGCTACATATCCTTAATAAAGTTTTGCCTGTGTATAATGCTTAGATTAGATTAGATTATGTTTATTAGCTCAGACTCTGTTGTTAGCATAGTATGGAGCACTACATCATAATGCATCACAGTACATGCATAGATATATAATACAAAGAAACTAATACAATACTAGTATTATAATACTATTTCAAGTATTACCATGCATGGATACTCGTCAAATCAGAGATAAACAGCAACTTATTTAGACTACTCATACCTTTGCGCATTCAGTACACATAGAAATGGCAAACAACAGTCACTAAACAATCAAATTTACCGGAAAGATATTTCCTCTCACATATAATAGTATACAATTCAAAGCTTTTCAGCTGTACAAAACAAAATAAACCCTAATATCTTGATACTACGAAACATCAGATCTACATAATTGGAATATGATCTAGAAAAGTCTAAGTATTACGGATAGGAATTTTGACAAATATAAACAAACTCTTGCATTTTCATTTTTCATAAGAGACACAAGCTTCCAAAAAACTGATATTACAACAAAAATAAGATGGGAAGTGTTTGATCCTGGCGTCAACAACCAATTGATTAGTGCATTCAAAGATAATGTGATACTCCTCACCTAACTTCTTCTGGTCATACAACGTGCAATCCGTTCAGCCCTACTAACACTGTAATAACGACCAACTTGAACAGACAGTCTATGGTTGCCAAGACGGAATTTACATAAAATGTCGCGATTGGGTTATTATTATATTATTGCTGTTATTTGATTTCAGTACTGATGAAAGTGCCACAGAGTCAATTCTCAAGTCACAGCAGATCTTCGCCAGCCTGTGCGGGAAGCTGCAGATGAACACACCACGAGATGCCTTTATTACCGCCCTCTGTAAGGCCTCGCTACCCCCACACTATGCACTGACAGTCCTCAACTCTCAGGGAGGTCTCGCCGCACTTCAGAAAAGTATGTGTCTCACTGGGTCCTATAAAGAATAATTTAAACATTCTTGATTTCAGAAGTGCCTCTTTTATCTGGTGTCATTCGGTGCAGTAGAGCAGCTATCAGTATGGTAGCATTTACTTTTAAGTGTGTAGTATAATAAATGTATTTGGATGAATTTATGAAAGTCAAAATTTTGAGCATTTTTTTTATGAAAGTGTCCTGTATATGTGGTTTTGCCATTTGAAGCTGTCATTCTGCTTTTTACCCCTCGACCATTTTGGCCTCGGGTATTGTCGTCACCATGTACATCTGTCCGTACGTCCATCCATCCGTTACCGCATTCTAGGCAAAACCGCTTGAGACACAACTACCAAATTTTGAACACTTATTTATCTAGTGCTAAGTCAGATGCCTATCGAAAGTTATGCCCATATAAAGATATATAATTTTCTATTTCTGTCCTATATGTTTGAATGTACTCAACTATATCTGCAGAACTATGTTAGATATAGCTACTATATTTTGGAAACTTATTTATATTGTTGTATTCTAGAAGCCAACAAAAAATTACTCGCCTCAGCCCTCATTTTACAGAGTTATGCCCCTTTCGGGTGCAGTTATCTCTGATTTTGTGATATATGCTTCAATGTAGCCAGTTATATATAATTAACTGTGTTTGGCACAGCTACCAGATTATGAGGAAACTTTTTTATCCAGTTGTAGACTAGATGCCTACAAAAAAATTAGTTGTCTCGGCCCATATTATATGGAGTTATGCCCTTTTCGGATGTAATAATGTCCGATTTTGTGATCTGTAGTTGAATGTACAAGTTATATCTGCAGATCCGTGTTTGGTATAAAGGTACAGCTGCTACATCTAGTTGTATTCTAGAAGTATACAAAAAAAGATCATCATCTCGGCTCTTATTTTATGGAGTTATGCCCCTTTTTGGGTGTAATAATCTTGGATATGCTTAAATGTAACCAGTTATATCTGAAGAACTGCTCAATACAGCTACCAAATTTTGGAAACTTATTTATCTACTTGTATTATACAATCCTACAAAAAATTACTCGTCTCGGCCCTTATTTTACAAAGTTATGACCTTTTTTGTGTATTAATCTAGATAGGATTTTGTGATAAAAATATTCTTGAATGTAGCTGTTATATCTGCAGAATTGATAATATTCTCTAAAAAGGACAATTCTGGATGATTAGTATAGCCATAATATGTTGCACATTCTCAGCATATTTCTCAGTTGCTTGGGGAAGATGAAGGGTTTTGTGAGTCTGACCCTCATGTTTTTTCGAGCCTTCATATATCTTTCAGGTGCCTGCATTAGTGTCGTCACACAGAAGAACAGTGTGTAATGCTATAGTGCTTGCCTTTGCTGGTATGTTACCCAAGGCAGTTGCCCAGGTTCGATCCTGGACAAAGTCATACCATATACTTAAAAAATGGAACTGGCATCTTCCTCGCTTGGCATTCAGCAGGAAGAGGATAGAGCAAGGACTGGTTGGCCCAGTGTCAGGATAATGTGATTTGGTTATTGTGATATGACTTAAGCTTTGTAGAAGTCGACGTTAAAATTCTACTCGCTCACTCACTCATCACAGCAGCCGTTCGACAAACTGTATTGAAAATGTGATGCACACAGTCAAGAACTTGCTGGATCCAGACAGTGAAGTGGTGTGTGGTGTTGCTAACTTGCATTGTTCAAGGCGATTGGACAACAGAAGTCTTTGCCAAGTGAATTGGTCATACTGGCCAGATAGTTTTTATCCTTGCACTAAACAGTTTACATGCAATGGTAATTCCTCTAATAAATCGATTACCCTTTCGGAAATCAATCACCCACAATTTTTGGAGAAAGTTGTAATAATTCAATCACCCCTGATTTTCAGTAGATCCCGTTTGTAAAAACAAATGATCACACTCAAATGTGCCCTTGTTGACGTGTTAGTGGGGGAAAAACAGTGATGGATGTAGTGAGACCAAATGTAGCATGTCTAGACCTATCACAGACCAATCATATGAACAGGGTAATTCAGCTCAATATATTCGCTGGCACAGTTTTCAAACACCGCCAGTGTTGGAAACTGGACCCTTGCTGATTCATTCACCGAATACACGACTATCGGGATTTGCCACTTTTCAATCGTTTGCAATAAATCGATCAACCCTCTGTTTTACCACCTCAAATTCCGGTGATCGATTTGTTAGGGGAATTACCGTACTTTGTTGTATGACTGCATTAGGGAATGTTTTCCCAAAGACACGTACGTAGCATATCATACAATGTTCTGGGCCCCGTGGGGCTTCCGGGGATTGACCTGGGATGTCATTGTGCACACCGCAGGTCATGGTAAGAATAAGCTACAGCGCCTCGGAGAGCTTGTCGTAAGAGGCGACTAACTGAGGCACCCGTGGGGTTCCCGGGTGTGAAAAGGAATAGGACCCCACCCATGTGGTTCCCGGGTGTGAAGAGGAATAGGACCCAACGTCGTGATATGACTGAAAGACGTTATTAAAATCATATCCACTCACTACAATGTTCTGCAGGGTATGTGCTCTTATTCTCCCCATGAAATAAAACAGGGCTAATTGAAAACTAGATGACAGTAGCAATTTACATTTCAGCTTATGGCAGAACATCAAATCAAGATCTCCAGCAGTTGGCCACAGAGTCCAT
Organism: Hanleya hanleyi; assembly: GCA_036873755.1. Taxonomy (NCBI): domain Eukaryota; kingdom Metazoa; phylum Mollusca; class Polyplacophora; order Lepidopleurida; family Hanleyidae; genus Hanleya; species Hanleya hanleyi. The sequence goes on from JAVTVY010012918.1 coordinate 27,007, forward strand.
GGAGAGAAGTCAGGTGGTGGCAGTGGGCACCCCTTTACCTACCCTATCATTACCCATTGGAGCCCAACAGGGGCCTGTTATGGTACGTAATATTTTGTGGGACTTGGTGTAATGGTAGTAACAAAATACATCAAATATGGATATTTATGCTTTTAAAGAGCTTACTCATTTTGAATATATACCATACGTAACACCTGACAGCAGTGCTGATGGATTGATGGGAAAAGTAAGTGATTACGACAGTTACTTTTCTATGTGACTGTTTTGGGAATCCGATCTTAGTCAACTGCTCAAAACAAATCAAAAAAGGTAGCTGGAGACAGTGCCTGATGTGACGTCAGGATATTACGTAATAACATTCCAAACGTCATAGCCTTCAACATCAGGCGCTGTTCTGAAATCAGTGTGGAGTTCTACTGTGACGTCACCTGGCATCATCACGCTTTCTTTTTGACGTTACATCAGGCACTTGTCTTCAGTTGACTTTCTGTTTTGTTTTTGAACAGTTGAAAAATAATCGGACATCTGAGGGTGTCACATAGAAAAGTATTTGTCATAACTGAGCTGCTTTCTGGAAGCAAGAATATTCTTAGACAATATCAGTCTAATATATGTCTAGTATCATGTATGAAAATTAGTCAATCAAATTAGCTACTAGAACTTATCGTAACGGGTCTCTAAATTAAACTAGTTTAGCTCGCTGTCAAACTTTGACCCAAATTAATGGACGAATGATATTAATCTTGTGTTGTTTCTTTTGAACCAATTTTTCAGTTGACGGCCAAGAACATCCAGTGTATGCGTTCCATATTAAGTGTGGCCCATTGTCATGGCTCTATTCTAGGTACAGCCTGGCATCTGGTCCTCACCACAATACAGGTACGCCCCTATCACAACACATGGTTATACAGTAAACCCTCCAATAATTCAATCCCCCTATTAAAATTCAATCACCCCACTTTTGGGGACAAAATTCAATCGATGTTTCTAATAAATTTGCCCTCTATAATCATTGAAATATGAAGAAGTAATGGAATATATGCATGATTTTTAACCTTTTTGTCAACTTCCTGTTCTAATATTTTTGATCAGTCCCAGATAATATGGTGAAAAGTTCACTTCCTGTGATTGAATTATTAGAGGGATTACCATATTTCCATTACACAACAAAGTTTATAATATTTTCTTATTCTTACAGCATTGTGCTGGTATCCCTTTTTACCTCGCGGCCATTTTGACCTTGGGGTATTGTCGTCGCTACGTAGTCCATCCGTATGTGTGCCCGTTACCGCATTTCAGGCAAAACCGCTTGAGACACAACCACCAAGTTTTCAACACTTATTTATCTAGTGCTAAGTCCGATTCCTATCGAAAGTGGCTCCCCTCGGCCCATATTTTACAGAGTTATTGTTATGAATCTGTTTCTGATTTTCTTGTATCACCATATCTCAAGAATGACAAAGCAACTGGATTGCTATGAGAGGTGACTCTGATGGATAGAATAGTTCAGTCATAGTTTGTCTGTTAAAAAAAAATTGAAATGGTTGATTTTTCATCATCTTTAAAACGAAGCCTGCACAGTATCCAACTCGAAATTACAACTGTAAAGTTGGATTACTTAAGCCTTTCACTGTTTAACCTGGGTTCACCCGCCATGTCGCGGCCTTTACAAGAATACTGTACACTTAGATGTGTCGTCCATGCTTTGATGTCGAAATAATAGGAAATGGCATTTGCGGATCCGCCGGTAACGACAGAATTCCCTTCTCGTTTGATCAGCATTTCTCTCAATGCATAGAAATACGCCTGCCGACGTACCGGCGCTGTCACAAAATGACTACAAACATGGACGTACGCTGCACGTCATAAACAGAATGAGCAGAGAAAGCAGTGACGTGCACTGCACGTCATCAACAGTGAAAAGATTAATACTAGTTTTCTGCTCCAGTTTGAACATGGACAGAGAATGAGCTTCCTTTTTCAAAATTCTGCATTTTCAAGTTTTTAGAGCCCATATGTCTTTCCATGCCAATAAAATATCATTAATTGCCTGTAGATTTATTTCCTTTGATCAAACACCTGAATCTAATTTTCTTTAAAATAAATTTCAGCATCTGGTGTGGATACTAGGGTTGAAGCCATCATCCGGCGGTGGTCTGAGGGCAGGAAAACAGATCAGTGATACGAGTAATGCTGTCATTACCACAGCTGTCATGGCCGACCTACCCGTACTCTCCGCCATGCTGTCCAGGCTGTTTGAAAGCTCACAGTACGTGCTCTATATATGTCTGCAAATATTAGCTCGATGTAAAGAGTAGATCACATTTGAAACAAATTTTTAGAAAGTTCAAAATTGACAAAGTAAATATTAAGTGGTTACAGTAACATATGAAAAACTCCCTGAAGTGACATTATTAATGCGAGAAATTTATTTCTTTAAATTTGCCCAAAGAATCTGTGTTTTGTAGAGACAAAATACACAAGTTTGTTAGTAGTGACATATAACAGCATCGACTAACGTTTGCAATTGGGCGTTTGTCTGTGTTTGGTTTTTCGTATACATTTCAGCATGGATTTAAATATATCTGAAATTGAGTCTCCATATCTGTCATGTTATTTTATCAAAATATTACTTTGGTCAAGGTATCATGTTTTAGATAAATTTAAAAATCCACATTGGAGCTGAGAAATTCATTTAATTTAATAACATTTTTTCTGTGTTTTTCTATGTCTACTCAGATATTTAGATGATGTGGCTCTACATCACCTGATAGATGCCCTATGTAAACTGTCGACAGAGTCCATGGAGCTAGCCTACACTAACAGGGTAAGTTACTTGTATTTCCTTAATATTGCTTATCACCCCCATGTAATGTTTGTGTGAATGCTCTATTGCATCCCCACTTCATCACAATGAAACCAACACCTTTGTCTTACCTTGATCCAGGATTTGTACATGCCTTTTTGAGATACTGAAAAACCTTGAACAAGAAAAACAGGAAATTTACACAAAGCCCAATCTAGGTAAACCAAGATGATACATTGGGAAATATCATTTCCTCGTAACGCTATGAAGAATTCAAGCGAGCCGTTCTCCGAGATCCCAGACAATTCTATCCTATGAATTTGACATTCGGAGGGCAGATTGAACATAAATCATGTGAAAATTCATAGAAAGGATGGATAGGTAGTCCATGAGAATAGGTAGTCCATGAGAAGGCCTTGGGGAAAAGTTGTGCCTTTTACTTATACTGACCTTTATTTCTTCCCCTACCCAATATCATATTGATGCTGTTCCATGTGATTTTTAATAAAGGTGATCCACCTTCCTCTAGTAATTTTGAAGTCTCAGTGTTTTTAAGGTTTGTTTTGTGAGAGTGATCCCTCTCTTCATGTAAGGAACTATTGTCACCCTGCAGTACAGTTTCATTTTCCAGAAGAGTGAGCAGAACTCTCCTAGAGGACAAGATAGGTGAGTGATGGAGAGTGAGAATGATCACTCTCCATATTATACTTGTAATTTCAGAATAGCAACCTGTGTGGATAAACGTGATGGAAAACTACACGAAAATGTTTATTCAATCGGTGTATCGAATCATAGAACAATTACTTCTGTCAGATGGTTGAAGTTTTAAAAAACTTTTGTAGCCAGACAATAATATCTAGCAAGCTAGAGCCCCAGGAGAGTGATCCATCTTTCCACTCCTCTGCCCTCATAGAGCTAAGGAGTATTCATGTACATGTGTCCATTCGTCCGTCCAGCTGACTCTTGTCTTGTCATCGCCACATCTTGTGAATTAATTAGGTTTACAAAACTTACATGCTACAATGGCTATGTAATGTAGTCATGCCTTTTCTGTATTTTGTGTCTTTTCTGTGTTTTGTGTATGTTCATTGATATATATATTTATTTGTAAACCTGGTTATTGTCTCTATATTACTGTGTCCTGGCTGTATTCACTTTCTGGAATCTTCAGTCATAGTGTTTACCCCTTGACCAAACTGTCCTGTCTGTTCATCCATCTGTACATCTCTCCATCATCCCTTCTAAAGGCGAAAGGTTTTTAAATTTTCTGTTTTATATTTTATATAAGTTGAATGATGATAGAAATTACCCATCTATCTGCTTCATTTAATTTGAATTTTTTTTGTTTGCTCCAAAATTAAAAAGCCCAGCTGAATTCAGATTTGCAAACCATCGACCATCACTTATCTTTTCTTGATTGTGACATCACATCAGACCAGCTGCCCGAAAACTGAACATTACTGAAAGTATTGCATCATTAGGTGATCTGATAGAACGTTTGCTTTATGTAAACTACTTGAGTTTGCTAGTAAGTTTGTGGAAAACTTATAAATATTTATGTTGAAGATGACGTTAAATCCTACTCACTCACACTTTAGCCTATCTAAGATGACCAAACTTGACCTATATTTTCAAGGTCAAATGATGTTAACTATAGATTTAATACTGCTAGCACATCTCTTGGAGAGCTAGTCTTTCCAAATATTAATCCATGCTGTTGATGCATATGCCCATTTACCAGAATCTTTTTGAAAATGACTGACCTTGACCTATTTTCAAGGTCAAATTATATGGTAAATCTGTTAGCACAATATCTCTTAAAGCTTTGGAGCTAGCTTTTTAGCCCACCATCACCAGATGGTGGGCTGTTCAAATCACTTTTCGTCCATGGTCCGTCGTCCGTCCGTCCGTAAACAATTCTTGTTACCGCGATTTCTCAGGAACTACTGCATGGATCTTTTTCAAATTTGGTACACAGGTTCCCCTTGGGGTCTAGTTGTGCAAGAAACCTTTTCTGGTCTGATTCGAAAATCCAATATGGCCACCAGGCAGCCATCTTGGATTTCCCCATGAAACATTGTTACCGCCATTTCTCAGGAACTACTGCATGGATCTTTCTCAAATTTGGGCTGACAGGCCCCTTGGGGCTCCAGCTGTGCAAGAAACCTTTTCTTGTCTGATTCGAAAATCCAATATGGCCACCAGGCAGCCATCTTGGATTTCCCAGCTGAAAACCCTTGTTAATGCCATTTCAGGAACTACTGCATGGATCTTTTTCAAATTTGGTACACAGGTTCCCCTTGGGGTCTAGTTGTGCAAGAAACCTTTTCTGGTCTGACTAGAAAATCCAATATGGCCACTAGGCAGCCATCTTGGATTTCCCCATGAAACCATGTTATCGCGATTTCTCAGGAACTACTACATGGATCTTTTTCAAATATGGTACACAGGTTCCCCTTGGGATCTAGTTGTGCAAGATTCCTCTTCTGGTCCGATTCGAAAATCCAATATGGCCACCAGGCAGCCATCTTGGATTTCCCCATGATACCTTGTTATCGCGATTTCTCAGGAACTACTGCATGGATCTTTCTCAAATTTGGTACATAGGTTCCCCTTGGGGTCTAGTTGTGCAAGATACCTTTTGTGGTCCGATTCGAAAATCCAATATTGCCAACAGGCAGCCATCTTGGATTTCCCCATGAAACATTGTTATCGCGATTTCTCAGGAACTACTGCATGGATCTTTCTCCAATTTGGTACACTGGTCCCACATGGGGTCTAGTTGTGCAAGATACCTTTCCTGGTCCGATTCGAAAATCCAGTATGGCCACCAGGCAGCCATCTTGGATTTCCCCATGAAACGTTTTTATCGCGATTTCTCAGGAACTACTGCACGGATCTTCCTCAAATTTGGTACACAGGTTCCCCTTGGGGTCTAGTTGTGCAAGATGCGTTTTCTGTTCCGATTCGAAAATCCGATATGGCCACCAGGCAGCCATCTTGGATTTCCCCATGAAACTTAGTCATCGTCATTTCTCAGTACTGCATGGATCTTTCTCAAATTTGGTACCCAGATTCTCCTTAGGGTCTAGTTTTGCAAGATACCTTTTTCGGTCTGAATCGAAAATCCAATATGGCCACAAGGCGGCCATCTTGGATTTCCCCCATGAAACCTTGTTATCGCGATTTCGCAGGAAGTACTGCATGGATCTTTCTCAAATTTGGTACACAGGTTCGCCTTGGGGTCTAGTTGTGCAAGATACCTTTTCTGGTCTGATTCGAAAATCCAATATGGCCACCAGGCGGCCATCTTGTATTTCCCAATGAAACTTTATCACGATTTCTCAGGAACTACTGCATTGATCTTTCTCAATTTTGATACACATGTTCCCCTTGAGGTCTAGTTGTGCAAGATACCTTTTTCGGTCTGAATCGAAAATCCAATATGGCCACAAGGCGGCCATCTTGGATTTCCCCATGAAACCTTGTTATCGTGATTTCTCAGAAACTACTGCATGGATCTTTCTCAAATTTGGTACACAGGTTCGCCTTGGGGTCTAGTTGTGCAAGATACCTTTTCTGGTCCGATTCGAAAAACCAATATGGCCACCAGGCAGCCATCTTGGATTTCCCCATGAAACTTTATCGTCATTTCTCAGGAAGTACTGCATGGATCTTTCTCAAATTTGGTACACAGGTTCTCCTTATGATCTAGGTGTGCAAGATACCTTTTTCGGTTCAAATTGAAAATCCAATATGGCCACCAGGCGGCCATCTGAGATTTCCCCATGAAACTTTGTTATCGTGATTTCTCAGGAAGTACTAGCTGCCTGGATCTTTCTCAAATTTGGCAGACAGGTTGCCCTTGTGGTCCAGTTGTGCAACATACCTTTTCTGGTCCGATTCCAAAATCCAATATGTCCATCAGGCGGCCATCTTGGATTTCCGCATGAAACTTTGTTATTGCGATTTCTCAGGAACTGCTGCATGGATCTTTGTCAAATTTGGTACACAGGTTCCCCTTGTCGCCTAGTTGTGCTAGATACCTTTTCTGATCTGATTCGGAAATCCAATATGGCCACCAGGCGCCCATGTTGGATTTCCCAATGAAACTTTGTTATCGTGATTTCTCAAGAAGTGCTGCATGGATCTTCCTCAAATTTGGTACACAGATTCCTCTTGTGGCCCAGTTGTGCAAGATACCTTTCTTGGTCCGATTCGAAATCCGATATGGCTGCCAGGTGGCCATCTTGAATTTTCCTGTGAAACATTGTTATCGTGAGTTCTCAGGAAATATTTCATGGATCTTTCTGAAATTTGGTACACATGTCCCACATGGGGCCTAGTTGTGCAAGATGCCTTTTTTGGTCCGATTCGAAAATCCAATTAATACGGTATTCCCAAGTTGTGACGTTGCATCACATGAGTCTGCGGATCAAACGGTGGGACATATTCTATATATTGACTATAGAGAATATACATATCTTCATCTTCTATATCAAGGAGTTCAAATAATTCAGAATTAAAATGTATTTCTTCAAATTTTAAATCAGTTTGCTGTAGTCTATGCAGTTGCAAGTGAACTGCCCCACCCTTTCATCTGCCGGCGGGTCAGCTACGTGAAGAGACGTCACTCTTGTGACACAATGTCACAACTCGACAACTGTAGACTACTGTATGTTTCGATCCAAGGGAGATAATCAGGATTCAGACGCTTTCAAATTCGAAGATTCAACATTACTGCGCGGACCGGATCCCTTCAGTATTAAGTATTGTACCATCTTACTATTTTCGAGCATGGTATCTTAAAAGAGATATCTCAAACTAGTCCAATAAACAGAACAGAATTAGCATTCGCTCCAAATTATAAAATCTTAAGTATGCCAAAGTGTCAAAGAGATTTTTCTTCGCTTCCAGTACCCAATGATGACACGTGCAAAAAAAAAAAAATATACTACAAAACGAAGACGAAGGATCCTCCGTACATGTACATTCACTTTCAGACTAACTTTGCTCATTTCTCTTGTACTATAACAACTTCGACATAAGTACAGTTTTCCAGTGTCCCTTTTTCGATCTTTTTCGCTTAGATTCGAAATTCTGTAAACAAAATTACAACTCAATCGTCTTAGTAACAATGGACAAAAAGATCCTCTTGTCATTAGCTTACAATTATCGGACAATGGTGGGCGCCAAGATCCTTCAGGATCTCTCGTCTAGATTAACACCACAGATGCATGTCGGGTTAATAATTACATTCCTATTGAAGTGAGTTGTCTGTACACCATTGATGTTCTCACAATATTTATTGAATCATAACTGTCCATGCAACATATACATGGTCCATGAACAACATTAAATTGACTACGACTGAAACTTCACTATTTTAACCCAAACATGCATCTGAATCCCAAAAGTCAAGGGGTGTTGGACCAATTGGGCTATTTTCTCATCTCCTATGATGGTTCCGATATTGATGGATGCAGGCTGCAGAGGGGTGAAAAGTCATAGCTTCGGACTCCCTACAGGGATTCGTAGGTCAAACTTTTTCTCATGGGAACTTTCGTCTGATACTGATTTATTTCCATTTATTGCTTTTTAAATGATTCGATTTCCACCAGTGCACTAGAAGCGCACTGGTGATGATAACCCGACATAAAACCAGAAGGTAGCTAGCAGCCAGACTAGTGGGTATATGTATGTATGAACATGTATTTCCATCTTCGGTGGCTGTCAGGTTTCAGTACTAAGGGAATTGCTGCTGGCACCCAGAGCCGAGGGAGTCTTTCATTGGTTTATTGTTTCTCATCAATACCATGAGCATGGCTTTATCTGTCCTTGTATGGAGAGAGCCCTGTGATTGTTTTAAACCTATCTCTTTGACCTGTACCATTTAAAAAATTTGTTACAGTCTGAAGGACGCCATGCACAATCTAGAACTGGAGAGATCACATCTCAAAATGTTTGCCATGACTTGTTTGATAGTATACCTGAAATTTGGTCACAATGATTTGTGGTACATGTATACATGAAATTTGGTCACATTCCTGAATTGGAACAGCGAAGCAAGATTATCAGTTATTTTCTGATCTTTGGGATGAGTGACCTTGGCCGTTGACCTTTTGACGTTCACTCCCTCACATCTCCCCCAAATGTATCCACTCATGAAAATATGTAATTTTCAATTATGCCACAGTGACCTTGACCTTTAAGCTTGGCCTCAATATTGGCATGTTAAACATCATCACCCCCTAGTGTATCCATTCAGAAAAATTGCAAAGTCCGGGCCTGATCTAGACTTTTAGTTTGGGCACCCTTACATGGCACAGAGTGTGTTAAGTTATAGTGAAATAGGCCGCGATGTGGGACTGTTGAAGCCCAGGGAAGCTGTGGGAGTATTAATTGGTCTAAATACAGCCTGATAACTTAATATTTGGCAATAGTACTTGCAATAGTATAGGTTTCAGCCTGTTCAGAGAGAGAATTTGCTAAAAAAAAAAAAAATCCGTTTTTTTTTTCCCATTTGAGCGCCCAAATTTATGGCGCCCAAATCCGTTATATAACCGGTTCAAAAACGGCCTGGATCAGGCCCTGAAAGTACTGTCATAGATATAGACCGGACATGGATGGACGGAAAGAAATCACCATCACATAATTGTGCATAGACCTATAAAAAGCTGATGAAGCACCTGTGTAATGGCAGCTTCCCACATTAATTATTAGACAATGCTGTCTTGCCTGGTGTCAGTGACACTGGTGCACAGCACTTGGGTCACCGTGAGTCTTCAGGTTGTCATCATCTCTCCCCTCTACTTTTAACATGTAGCGGGTTTTTAAACTAATGATAACTGGTGTAAATATCATAATATGGATAAAATATTCCAACTATTTCAAGAAAGGACCAGCAAGCTTACATTTATGATAAACCTGGCAACCTCAGGTCGAAAAATATACCTGTTATTATCGATTAAATTATATTCTGGCCTAGTTAAAGAGATAGCGAAGCACTCGGAATGACGAACCAGAGCTCAAACAACCAGGCAGGCATCTGTACAGTGCCCGCTGCCATTGAGACCAGACAATATTGTCCAGGGATTAACTTGAACTATAGTGGGAATTACCCGTTAGCTTTCAGAGAGATAGAACAGATAAGATGCCATTCTTTTATTCTATCTCACAAAATTCTTATAACGGTGTCTTTTGAGTATAATTTTTACTTTTGATTCAAGCAAATGTGGGGAGGGGAATTCATGGCTACTGAACTCCTTGTACATCGAAGTCAACAATCAGATGTAGAATTTCTTTTCTAACAGTTTTGTAACCATTATATTTTAGGGGTACATGTTGCAATGAATTATCGAGGTATTTAGGCTAATGACTGAAAAAAGTTGATACATGTATACATATATTCATTTTAGCAGTGATATGAAAATTGACTTGAGTGCAAGTTGCTGTTCCATCTAATATTCTCATGCCATTTGTTGTCAAAACGTACTTAATATACACTAAAAGGTGCATCCTCTGGGAAATGCATTGTTCATGATAATGTCAAAAATGGACTTAGTAAGTGATACCTACACTACAGCACTGAATCAGGCCTTTTCATTTGGCAGAAAAAATAGTTCGTCTAAAAACTGCGAGATTGGAAATCTTTTGATCAGACCAAAGGAAAACCAGAAATTAACATTCCTGCTTGTATTATTTTTTCAGTCTGCCAGCTTATTAGATTATTTTATCTTCTTAGAACAAATGAGGATGGTTGCACTCGTTTGCGACGGTTAATTTGAAGAAACATTTTCGGGAAATCTGACCTTTGCGTGCAGGCGATTTATGAACAATATTTATGTGTGTCCTCGTGAGTATTCTCGGCTTCCCGTATCGTTTATGGCATCAGTAATTTGTTTTTATAGCTGGGAATATCTCTTCCACGAAGGCCTCGGATCGTAAAAGTTTTGCCGTGATGGCAAAAAATCTTCTTTACGAGTGTCTGGGCTGTTTGAGATGTTGATCAATATCGCCGTAACATGAGCATTATATTTATGGTTATGTTTGATCTTGTCCCGATAAATATCACACGCCTTGTGTCTGCGATATAGACTACTTGTCTCGTGAAATCGTGAGATGATTTGTTTTGAGATTATTGGGAAATTTGTACCATGTATTTTATTCTAGAAGTGGCACTAGCAAACAATCCTGGCGATATTATATTGCTTTTTCCCCTCTTTTCCATTTGTTTGTATCAGGCATTAATACTGGAAATGAAAAATACAGTGAACCTGTGAATACCGACACCTGGGTAAACTGACCAACCTCTCAATACTGACATTGTCCCAATATCCCAATATTTAAATTTAAAGTATTTTGAACCTTGATAAATGAGAACTCTGTTAAGGCTGACAGTATAAACTGGTTTAAAAAAAAAGAAGGAAATTGGATTGCAGAGCCGGTAAATGGTTCCTCTGGGCTCGTTTGTCAACCTGGGAAATAAATGAATAAATAAATAGCTGTTGGAGTTTGTACCATATAAGGGGGGTGGAATTGCAACTCGGGACTAATGGAATGTAGCTTAGGTATAATTGAAATTGGTTACGAAATACAGACTGGATATGTGTGAAAGAAGTTGTTTAATATTGGGAATGGATATTCGTTGGCATTTTTCCATCATGGTAGTTTTTGCCAGGGGTTTACAGGGGCTCGTACAGGCCCAAATCATACTCTTTACTAGTACCCTGTCCCGAATTGTAGAAAACACAAGAAAAAACAAATAAATTACAGATGACAAATCTTTCAAGCTCAGTAAAATCTGGTCTAATTTAGCACGGTTTTGAAACCTACAGTGAAAGTCTCCAATGATTCTATCATTTAAAAATACTCTTTAGAAGCCAATTTCAAAAAATATTCTGCTTGTTTTTAGCTCTGTTCAAAACTGTTCACAAATTAGGCTGGTCTTGAAGATGTTGGCAAAAGAAAACTTCCTTCAGTTTTATTAATTAATTTAGTTGAAAGAAAATATAATTGTTATTGAATTATTATTACCGGGGTTCCCACTGTCATGGGAAATCCTGGAAAGTTATAGAATTTGATAATTGATTTTCCAGGATTGGAAAGTCATGGAATTTTGTCTAATGTGACAGAATTTTGTCTCAAGTCATGGAAAACATTCCCATCGAACTTTCATGGGTCATGCATTTTTTTAATTCTGGTTTCCTTGGTTCGAATAGCTGCCTCTTTCTTTTCCCCCTTTCTATTTATTGAATTTTATTTACACCTTGTTAAATCCTTGCTCGTGATATAGCAGTGACTCAGATCCGACATTCATCAGTGAATCCTCTTCTATAAAAAGCAACGGTAATCTGATATATGTTCATGGAGAAGGTCCTAAAAAGTCCTGGAATTTGTCCATCAAAGGGCATGGAAAGTCATGGAATTTGTCCATTAAAGGTCATGGTAAGTCATGGAATTTGTCCATCAAAGGTCGTGGAAAGTCATGGATTTTGTCCATCAAAAGTCATTGAAAGTCATGGATTTTGTCCATCAAAGGCCATGGAAAGTCATGGAATTTGTCCATTAAAGGCCATGGAAAGTCATGGAATTTGTCCATTAAAAGCTATGGAAAGTCATAGAATTTGTCCATTAAAGGCCATGGAAACAAATTGACCTGTACAGGAACCACATCATAGAATGAAGAACCATTGAACCCAACATGCCAAATTAGGAAGCCTCTACCCAAGTAACAGATCTCTTTCAGCTCTTTATTTGGCTATGATAATAAGCAGTATCTATGATTCAGGTCACAAACCACCATTGAATTGTTGGGGTCTAAGATTATAATCAGGGCTTGACTTGCAGGCCATTATACCTGACTGGACCAGAAACTATTTGTGATGTATTTTAAAATGTTTCTAAATATTTGACTCTCAAAAGTATCAAAATGATCTTTCCAGATTTTATTAGGAAAGAAACCTGGCCCAGTTTCATTGGCAACCTCCAAAATTAACAGTAATTGCTTCACATGTACATAACAGGATTACGTTTGCACACTAGTATGAGGTGGGGAGGGGGGAGGGGGAGATTTGGCTTATTGTCACACTCAAGGTTGTCTCACTCATATGGTGACAGTCAGTTTGGTAGGATTTAGCCGGAGTACCCAAAGAGAACCACTGCCCATCGACAAGTAACTGATAAACTTCCAAACATGGACCATGCCGCTTCAGCATGTTCAGCGGTGTGAGGCTAGCGATCACCAGCGAACCACCATTATTAATGATCCTCATCTGTGTCATCCCATTACAAATATTTCCTTGTTACTCCAGAAAGGAGATAGACATGCACATGTACATATGTTTTTGTCATAAAACGAAAATAGAAAATCAAATTTTCCTCTATATGTTCAATGTGAAATCTGATGCCTCGGACCTTCATTCATGTTGCTGATGTGCAAGGGGAAGTTACTCTTCCTAATTTGAAGCGGTAACATTCACCGAATACTCTTCCATATAGCCAGATTCCTCAGATCTTTCACAGGTTACTTAGAAAGAACTATCTCTCTAAATTGGAATTTTTTGCTCAAGAATATATATGGAACTAAGTGACATCTGCAGGGCCATAGGCGACGATGGTATTAAAAAATCAAATGGTTGTATTATGTGATTTGTTTCACTTCGGATGGTATTGAAAAGAATCAAATTGTTGTCTATTTACTTTTCATAGTAATAGACTTATTTTGTTCTCTATTCAAAATTAGACTATGCACACTTTCATTGGAAAATCACTGTTATGACATGTAACTATATATAAGTTAAGTCACCTGAAAAATTTGAAGTGTTATGATGAATATATCAGAGTTATTGAGCAAAAACGACCTTATTGATCTCCGTTTTAGAGAGGTAGTTTTCTCTAATATGTCAAGTTGCTGATATGCAAGGGGAAGTTACTCCTCAGTGCTACCTCTTTGAGCTGTTATATTCACTGGGTTTATCAGTGATGCAGAAGATAATGTCCAGTACAGGTTGTTCAAATAAGATCAAACTGTAAAACATGATGCACTTTGACTCGATCATTTGTCATGAAAAAAAAAATAGATTTCACAATATTTTCTCCCAGACTGGCAGCCTAAGGGATTGGACTATTTAGCTTTTATCCGATGAAGCGACGAGACTGTGTAGCTCGATACTTTTAATTTATTTGAGGGGCGCAGATGTGAGTTCAGGCTATTGAGAACCCAAGAGAGGCTTTCTTATTAGTGTTTACGAACTTCTCCAGAATAATTCGAGAATGTGTCCTAACACTTCAAAGATGAGATGATCAGCCAATATTGTCTAGTTCAGACAGAAGGAGTTGCTGATGCTGTTTTCGTCGCCATGCAGTATATTTGGCTTCTCGACGCCAGCTCTGACAATAATGCATGATGGGAGTCAATTTGTTTAAATGTCAGTGGCGACACTCGCACCATTATTTCTGATTATGAGACAGCGGCATGTATGGGGGGAAACCTTGGCGAAGCTATGAATTAATACAATGTTTATCATCAGCTTGCCAGATAGTGAACAGCCCTGGCCAGGAATAGATGGCACCAGTCTGACAAATTGATACAGCTCCTGCATTCCTCCTGAATATACGGACTGTTTCATATCATTTATGTAATCTGATTAAAGTAGCTGAGTCTCTCACTGCTCGGGCAGAACCCCACCGCGATCCGTGGGCTATTGTCAGAATAGCCAATTGCACATAGATCAGTTGGCAAAGTATATAGGTCTCCCCTGGCAGCGCCATTCCCTAACCACGAAAATACCGTGGAAGACCTCCTCCTTTACTTCTTTAAATCTTAGACAATAGATATTCCCTGGCGACCAAACCAACAGGTACACTTCTGTACAGTTCGTAATCTTTCTCTCCTGCCTATATCTACAGCATGGAGCAGATTTTTAACTATTGATCCAAGAAATGACCATTATTCTCACATAGATGATAATTTTGACAACTTCTTCTAGTCAAAAATAGTCCATTGGTTAAAAATAAGGAGAGAAATTATGAACCACAAATGTAAGCATGGAGTCTTGCATCAGTGTACCCATCAGCCTGCTTGGGCGAATCTTTTGTCTAAGAATTGTATTGGGAAGAGTGAATTAATTCCCGATTAGTCTTGATCATTAATGGTCATTTCAATGGTTACTCATGTTGCATTCACTGTCTGCATATGGAATGGTTTAATGACGACTATTATTCAATTACTGGTGAGATAAACACTTTACAATTCCTCATGATGGCAGCAGTGGACCTAATGATTTTCAATAATTATGCTGATAATAATCTGATGTTGAAACTTCATGGTCAAAAGTCATGACTTTTCTCCCATTAAAATTTCATTAAAAGTTTGAGTATTAATGGAGTTTTACATTCTAAGGCAAGAGAGGAAGCCAGTAAAAGTGACACGTATTACCAGAAGTGACACATATTACCAGAAGTGACACGTATTACCAGAAGTGACACGTATTACCAGAAGCAAATGAACTAGAAGTCTGCATCCTTAAATTAGACTAGCTAGAATATCTCAAAGATTTTTATACATATTGGATACATGATCAAAAATATTTGAAAAAAAAACATCATTTGCACAAAGATATATATATCTGTTGCCATGGTATCAGCGGCCATCTTGGATTTTGACGCTTAAATTGGGAACACATTATATGCCAAAGTAAAAGAGCAAACTTCATCAAAATTGCAGGGATTTCTGTGGTGTGTCCCTTTGTGCAAATAAGAAAATCCATGCAAAACGAACCATTGGAAACAATTTAAGCTGTTTTACTGATTTACGCTGAATTTACCTGGTTACGGTAATTCCCCTAATAATTCGATCACAGGAAGTGCCATATTTAAAGCTCATATCTGAAAATATTTTTTATATATCCAACTTTTCTTGTGCATTATCTTTTAAGATGTGGTAGTTCTACAGTTTGATAGCATCACAGTATCTTTGTCATTCTTTGTTTCTTAAATAATGGAGTGAAAAGTTGCACTTCCTGTGATTGAATTATTAGGGGAATTACCGTAGTGCGGTATTTAGTTTAAATCAGTAAAACAGCTCAAATTTTGTTCCCAATGGGTAGTTTTGCTTGAAACTTATTATTTGCACAAAGGAAAACACTACAGAAATACCCTGCAATTAAGTTTGATGAAATTAGCTCTTTTTCTAGGGTATATAATGCGTTCCTAAGTTAAGCACCAAAATCCAAGATGGCTGCTATTACCAAATGAAATTTGTGCAAATGAACTTTTTTCAAATATTTTTGATCATATATCCAATATATATAAAAATCTTTGAGATAACTTCATTTTTGAAAGAATTAACCTACTGACCACCCCCTTAAATAAAACAAGGTACATGTATCTCTATGAAGATATTTTGGGGGAGCTTTGGAATGTGTGTACATGAGATTTTGAACTTAAAACTCACGTCGCATAGCAAAAGAAACAAATTAAGAAACTGGGCTAAATCTGCATGTATGCCTGCGTATGGTTTAAGACGCCATCATCATTACACGTGTAATAGATTAGAGAAAATCCTCGGAGCAGTTGTTCAAGTCTCAGACGAGGCCGTTATCTGCTGTATTTATCGTCTGACAGTATCCCCAGTGATCCATCAGTTATGGGGATGTTTTTCTCCTCAGAGAATTCATGGCATTGTCGGTTGCCGGGCAGATGCAAAATACAACTGATGTTAGGTAATTGGGAATACACAATAAAGAACTGGTCCTGTAATTACACAAAATGAGATCTTTAAATCAATTTGCTTGACGCCCATGTAAGTACCGGTACGCGAAGTTTGAGAATGTAGAGATCGTAAGATTTATAAGGTTGAGCTGATTTGTTAAGATGGATGGTATTTATATACAAAATACATTGTGGAGGTTGTCAATCTACATGTACCTACATGGGTAAAACTGATAAACATGTACATTAAAGGATGTTAGAACATAATTTATCTGCCAATAAATATCAGAAATCTGCATTTGCTGATCACTGTTTGTTCAAAGGACATAATCCTAACCATGCCAAAGACATACTATTATAGACAATGCTGAATTTGACTCACAACTTCTTACATATCATCAAGTCTTGCCTGATCCGAACAATAGTATGTCATCTACACATTTATAGGCCTACCCCACCTATTCAAGGTATGATGTGACCTGTTTCACACATTCATATTTGTTGCCTTGTAGTTTTGTAACTGTGTATATAGCATAGATTGTTGTTTCCTTTCTGACTGTATTGTACTTTCAACTATTTAAGTGAGTTGATTTCACCTACATGTCATGAATTGTCCGTCTGATTTTGGGCAAGGCTTTGGTGTAAGACCTCCCATTGAAAAGGTAATATCCTGGACAAAAGGCTGACAATACAACTTGCAGCAGATCCTTTGTCAATTATATTTCGTGAGTCTTACACCAAATCGTTGCCTGATTTTGGACCATTTTTTGTAAACATCCTGTTCTAATAAATTTGTTCACCCCCTGATTTTATGGTGGTCGATTTCACTTCCTGTGATTGAATTATCAGAGGTTTTACTTTATGTAACCGTATTTCTGATTGCTGGTATAATATCATTATTAATTCCAATCTTAAATTGGCAGGCACTTGTCACAACTGAACGACCTTTACGTAAGTGATTAATTATGGTGATTGTGAAGGTTGATAATCTATCACTGCATATTTCTTGTAAGTGTAATCCTCAACCATTAATTGTTTGGAAATTGATATTGAACAGCGTTCAAAAAACCATGTAATGCTCTGAATTGGATTTGGGTTTTACTTGTAGCTATTTTTTATGTACCAGACGTTTTAATGGCTTCTTAGCAACAGGCTTAGAGAGCGAGTGAAGTAAAAACTGCAAATTGCCCAAATTGTAATCAATCTTTGTCTGATTTGAGCGACTGTCTGCCAAGTACAGATACTTGGTCCATTCCACTAATTCCGCCTTGAAGAGTGAATTTTAAAGAAGTTAGTTAAAAAAAATCCCCATCAGCAACAATTCCCTGATAGGCTTGTTGTTATGCTGAATAGGTTTGATGAGAATACGGATCACCTTGGTTCATGGCTTGGGAATCCTAGACTTGCGATATAATTAAGTTAATCCTTAGACAATAGATTTGCCCCCATAGCAGCAGCAGGTGCATTAACCCATGGCTTCTGCTTGAATTTGTGATTCGTACTTTGCTCTCTTTTCATTATGCCACGGATGTTCAACCATTGATAATTAACTGGTGTAAATATGGTAAATTTATCACATTGATGATCAGAACTTCAGGTCGAAAATAGTCCAATTATCATTGATTCAAAATGTACGTTGTCAGCACAGGGAGGAGAGCGAAAGTATGAACCACAAATTCATGCCAGGAGTCGGGCATCAATGCACCCGCCACTGCTATCAGAGGAAATCTTTTGTCCAACCCGGAGTCAACGGCCTCAAATGCCTGTTGTTTCAAGATATAACTCTTGTTTTGGTTCACTGCACACAGTGAGCAGAAATATCACCGAATTGATTCCAGTTCCTGTGGGTCATCTTCTTCGAGATCACGTGATATTTCATGTGACCAGGTCATCATTTTGAACAGCCGTACATACAAATCATGTGCATATAATATGCGTTCCATTGGCTGGTCAGATAAAAGTGCTTTTCTGTTTGCCCCACATGGTGAGAATTTCACGTCTTAATTAAGGCAAAAATTATCAAACAAGATAGATGTTATGCTCAGGCCCTCACAAGGCAAAAATCTTACCAAAAACTGCCTGCACATGAGAGCTATCCTTGAGACAACAGGCACTTGAGACCATTGGCTCAGGGGTTGTCGGCGTCTGCACCCCGTTTTAGGATTAATTTCAATAATATTGGGAGTATCCATTTTCGTGGCCTCTGAAACTTTAATTATGAGAGCAGATAGGGCATATCACATGACTTGTGAAATGGCAGTTGATAATGAAAGGTTTCAGCTGATTGACTGCTGAAAGTTGTCTAATAATGGACAATTGGTGGTTCGTAAGATTAGTCCTGCAGGTGTAGATGATCGTAAATCGATTTTTGGGGACTGGTGGATCATGAGTGTAAAAATCATGTTGTTGTCATTTCTTGGTTGTTGTGTCCAATTCTGGATATACATCTATCTTAAAATCAAGCAGGAAGAAACTCCCTTTTGAATTTGAGACCAAAATGTCAAGGGTCACCGAATTTCCAAACCAGGTAATGCTGTATTTTGAGAAGCTAATTGTTGCACTCCAAAATTAAAATCTTGTTGAATGTTTTACGTGCATGATTGAATCCAATTTTGGCTTTTGTTAGGATAGCACCTTACTGCATTGGCCTTGTGGTAGAGCGCCGGCATCGCAAGTGGGTAGTCCCAGGTATCATCCCGGGCTGAGTCAAACCAAAGAGTTGTATCTTCCTTGCTCAGCAGGAAGAGGATAGATCAAGGACTGGTTGGCCTGGTGTCGGGATAATATGACTGATATGACTGAAAAAATGGTGAAAGTGACGATAAAATCCTAAAGCACTCGCTCACTCGCTCACTCACTCTTTTAGGATATTTTCCAGGTTGTACATGTAGTCTGCTGGTACTGTGCTTTGTGTCCAACTCTAGCTACACCTAACTTAAAAATGAGCAGGAAGAAGCTCCTGTTTAATTTCAGACGTAATCTGTCAGACAAAATTATATGACCTATTTTCCACGAAAATCAATTACACTGAACTGAAAATAATTTCAGGAGTTATCTCCCCATGGTTCTGCCCAGAAACGTTTGAGCGCTGGGTATTTCAGTCAAAATAGGTGTAAATTTGACCAAATTTGCTTAAGCCTTATGCTTATAACATTAGAGAGCATAACTGAATGCTGGGCATTCTGTGTGAGTGCCGAATGC
Organism: Hanleya hanleyi; assembly: GCA_036873755.1. NCBI lineage: Eukaryota > Metazoa > Mollusca > Polyplacophora > Lepidopleurida > Hanleyidae > Hanleya > Hanleya hanleyi. The sequence continues at coordinate 46,727 of JAVTVY010012918.1, forward strand.
TCCCACCCAGCACCACCCAGCGTGGGCAGAACCCTGCTCCCTTAGTATGGTAATAAATGAATTAATAGTCAAATTGAAATATACGGCATATACCATTAGGCGCTGTATTTAGTATGTTAACCACAGTGAAATATTCATGACTGAGGCAGGTGTGCTCGTTACGATGAAGTGGAAAACTTCAGTTATTCAATTCACTGTCTGCCTGCGAAACCTCGCTGTTGTCCACAGCAGGCAAACGGTTATTCATCACTCTCAGATTTCTTCAACGTGAGAAACTTTAGTGTATATTATACAATCCAACCCTCTATTTCATGGTTTCACAGTTCATGCAGCACTGTGCGCTCTGGAGTGATATAACATAACTCTGAACATTTTGTAGACTTACATTTCGTTATAGTTGCAGTAGTCTTGTCCTTGTGTGGGCGTGATGTTATTTTGTTTCTAGAGGGCAGTAATTTGGTAGATCACCTAAACACACCATTTGTCCGGGTCATTATCCAACTTTCTGTCTGGCAGCTATATCCATATCACTCCATGGAGAAAATATTATCACGCCCCATGGCTTGAAGATCATTATGACAAAAGTCATGAAACTGGATACATCGCAACGAAGACTGTCGCTCGATCATCTCAGGTCATGAAATATGAGCTGATGGATGGTGGTTATAAATTGTTTCATCCGCAGGTGGTACCTCAACTTGGACATGACAGCTTCATGTGAAGGTACTATTAAACAAAATTATATAACCTATTTTCTGCGAAAATCAGCCGACATGGGTTCCCTTTCAAGCTTGTAATGTTACAAAAGCACGTATGAGGAAAAAGGTGCCCTTAGCCCCTCTGAACTTCAGGTGATTTTCAGGTAGAAAAAAATTAGGATGAATTATATTATTGATCATGGTCACTGATGGAATAATGTTCAATTATCTTTAATTGTCTAATATTTTCAATGTAAAAATATTCAAAAATCATGTGGGACCTCCCAATTTTTTTCGATATTTGAAATCTATATTAAATTGTTAACCTTCAAAAACTGAGTATGAAGGAAATGACATGGATTCAGTCTACACTGGGGGAGCCATGCACCTTAATAAACCAATATCCTGTCAGCGCTGCCCCATTGTGTATGTCACTGTAGGATCTTATGTTCTTCGGCCGAAGGTCACATTCAGTAACCCCATCTCGTGAATATTGGATAAATCAGAGACACGTGGTCTCAATTGATGTGTGCTTGGACAAGTTCACTTCATATCGGAGAGGGGACAACAGATCAACGAATTTATTCCCCCAAGGTACTTGCTATATTAGCACTCCCTGAAAACCCACCACCATGTAATGGAACAGCTAGTGCCTCAAAACCAGTCAGTTGCAGTGGGGTTCTCTTCTGGCTAAGCCAATGAAAAAATAAAAAAAAAAAAAAAAAATCTCATCAGCAAAATGTGTAACATTATGATTGCTCTAACAGGGGGGATCGTTGAGAGGATATTAATATATTAAGATTGGATAGCATATATTAATTCATGTATCAGAAAAAAATATGACATTTGGCTATTGGGTCGTGCCCAGCAGGTTTAGGATAGCATCATAGCATCCAGGTCTTGTGATGCTCCTGCATCTGTAAATAAATGCATGTGTCGTATAAAGCCAGCAACATATTCGAAGCCAACTATATTTAGCTCCAACAGAGAACAAGTCAATGGGGACTGGGGATGCTGCCATGGAAAGAAGCCAATAGAGAGTCGTACTTCTAGTTTTATGGACCTGACCTTGTATCTGTGCTTCAACAAGAAAGTGCTATCCTAAAGATAATAACACATACAGACACTCTTTGATTGGCTGACCAATAAAAATCCTGTATTTCTTTTTATACGCCCGCCAAAAGGCGGACGTATTATGTGATGGCGGTTTCCGTCCGTCTGTCCGTCCCTTGTGTCCGGTCTATATCTGGGACAGTTTTCTATCTACAGTTCTAATTTTTGGTGAGTGGATACCCTACAGGGAGAAGATGTGTCCCATACCAAAATGAAGGTCGAGGTCAGAGGTCAAAGGTCACTGTCCTAAAAAACAGGAAATCACTGAAGTGTTCGTGTCCGGTCTATATCTGTGAACGTTTTCTATCCACAGTTGCAATTATTCGTGAGTGGATACACTAGGTGGAGACGATGTGTCACGTACCAAAATTGAGGTCGACGTCAGAGGTCAAAGGTCACTGTTGCCTAAAATCAGGAAATCATTGATCACCGACAGTTTTCTATCTACAGTTCTAATTTTTGGTGAGTGGATGCCCTAGGCGGGAACGATGTCTTGCATACCAAATGTAGGTCGAGGTCAAAGGTCACCGTGACCCCAAAATCAGGAAATTATTAAAAATAACATTTTTTGTGTCAGTAGATACATTAGGACACAATGTAGGTCAAGGTCAAAGGTCAAGGTCACTGTGACCCCAAAATTGTGAAATTGTTAAAAATCATGATTTTTTGAGTCCATTGAGGAATTACGGGGAGCCGTTTCGTCATGTACCAAAATTTAGATCCAGGTCAATAGTCCAGTTCACTGTGACCCCAGAATCAAGGTCAAAGGTCAGTGTGACCTAAAAATCAGGAAATCATTAAAAATTACTAATTTTTTGCAAGTGGATTCAATAGGGCGAAATGAAGTGTCGCATACCAAAAATTAGGTCAAGGTCAAAGCTCAAAGATCACTGACCCCAAAATCAGGAAATTATTAAAAATAACATATTTTTGTGTCAGTAGATACATCAGGGGGACACGATGTGTCACATACCAAAATGTAGGTCAGGTGACCTGGTCAAAGGTCAAGGTCACTGTGACCCCAAAATCGTGAAATTGTTAAAAATCATGATTTTTAGCTCGCCGTATACGAAGTAGGCGAGGTATTGGAAGAGAGAGGGGGAAAGTGGCTGTGTCGGTGTTGGTATCGGTGTCTAGTTAAGTTTTTATGTTTAGCACAACGTTAGACTCAAGCCGGAAGGTTAATGTTTTTTGTTTAGGCTGGACTGGAATAATTTTGACTTCTTTTGGACTCTGAAAGTTTTCTGGGTTAATCTTTTTTGTCCAGGCATTTCACACCCACATCTCAGACCAAATTTCAATTGTACATGTATTCATAATGACATGTATAAGCTTACTTTTGGAAAAAAAGGTATAATCCTTATTTCAAGTTTTATAATATAGTTCATCTTTCAATCCAACTTCAACATCACTGACAAAGAAGTCAAATTTTTATAACAATATGTATTGTCATTGCCAGTGATGTGCAACCTGAAGGGCTCGATCTTTATGCGAAGCTGCATGTTATTGACAAAACCCAAAACGGCGAGCTGCCGGGTTACACATAACCCTTGTTTGTGTCCATTGAGAAATTACAGGGGGACGATTTGTCATCTACCAAAATTTAGGTCAAGGCCAATAGTCAAGGTCACTGTGACTGCAGAATCAAGACATCTTTGAAATTTTTTTTTTTGTCTCAGTTGATACATTAGGGGGACATGATGTAGCACATACCAAAATGTAGGTCAAGGCTGAACGTCGAGATTACTGACCCCCAAAATCATGAAATTCATAAAAATCATGACTTTTTGTGTCCATTGATACATTGAGGGAAGACGAAAATTTAGGTCAAGGTCACTGATCCCAAAATCAGGAAATCATTAAAAAATAACTTTTTTTCTGCCTGTAGATACATTAGAGGGACATGTATTACATACCAAAATATGGGTCAAAGGTCAAGGTCACTGTGACCCCAAAACCAAGAAATCATTAAAAGTCACATTTTCATTTGCCTGTCGAAGATGAAGTCCTGTAATGCGACGTTGCGTTCTGTCCATTCTTCCATTAACATTCGTACATGCGATATCTCTAGTTTCAAGGTATGGAATGATACCAAACTTTGAGTATGCCTTACTCGCATGGCAGAGAGGAGCCATACATTTTGAGATCAATTTGTCCAAGGTCACAGTCCAAAACTGAATTCAAGTTTAGCTGACCATATGTGTTAGGTTGGAATATTCAGAGTTCTCTCCCCTACAAGTATATGGCATTCATCCTGTGGAGTTGTCTCCCATATTTAAAACAGCTACATTTAGTTAAACTGAAATAAAAACCATACATTTACTAATTTAACGGGGAGAGGAGTCATTTATGAACTTCATACCTGTTTATTAACTCAAGAACAAAGGTTTACTTCATCACTTTCTTCTTCCTTCATGAAAAATTCTCTCGTCTGAAAGGAATCCATTTGCAGGAAAACTATTTTCTTGTGTTTGACTATTGTCTATTTCAGTGTGGGATATGTGAGCTCTCGGCTCTTGCTTCAAGGTCAACTAGTTACAAAGAGTTAAGCCCGTTTTAGTTTATCATTCAGTATAAGATGTTATATGTTACATTCTCAGAAGCACAAAATTGTAGGCTAGCTACCAATTGGAATCAAGGCTATTAAACAACCTTGAAATTTGGACCAATGTAATTCCAAATACACGGGCGTATATTGAAGCCCCTTAGGCTCTTGTTAAAAATTTGAACCGACCAATCAAGTTCTTTAAAAACGGGAAGATATCCCATGATGCATTGTTGTGTCTATAAAACTCTATTGGATATGAGTATTAAATCATTTACTTAATGGTCGGGATACCTGATTATGATAATCCCTCTAATAATTCAATCCCCCTATCAAAATTCAGTCATCCCAATTTTGGGGACAATATTCAATAAGCTGTTCTAATAAATTTGATCATCCTCTAAAGTCAGTGAAATAATGAAGAAATAATGTATTATCTGCATGATTTTGTACCTTTTGTCAACTTCCTGTTCTAATAAATTTGATCACCCCAAGAATTTTTGTGGAAAATTTTAATGTGATTGAATTATTAGAGGGATTACCATAGCATGGTTGCATGCTGTGCCTTTTCTCAAAGATGTTACAGCTGGTCGTATCAAGCAAATAGTATGACTTTCCGGTTACAGCTGTGGCTGTTCCCTCCTGAACAAGCATCGGTTTACCTGTCTAATGACCGAGTTGATCTCTCAGTGGAAATCTTTCATTCAAAGGAGAACAAAAAATTGTTAAAAAATCACGAGCATTAAAAAATTGAACAAAGAAAAGGGAATCTCACAGCTTCACTCTGGTACTCACAAATTCTCTCTCAAGGTATCCGTATATTTGCGTCTCTTATGATATTGAAAACTCCCATCTCGTGTCGAGTGCAGGTGCCTCGGTGTACGTGTTAATGCTCATGCTTTGGAGTAAGTTGGCCCTGCGCCTGATCGTTAGCTAATTGATGTATGGAGCTGTGCCCACCTGCCCGATGGTTTAATGATGCCTTGGACTATATGTAATACAGATTTCTTAGACACAAACCATTTTCCCTGAAGATTAATTTTTGTGCCTTTGTGTAAAAGGATATCACCCGTCATCTGTTCACCCTCGCTCCGAAATACATGGATGTTTTAGCGTCCGGCCAATAAAGTAAATAAATCACATTCAAGGTGTACAGTACCATTCTTGCCAATGAAAAATTAACAAGAACACTTGCTGTGAAAAAATGTGACAGTTTCACCAGATCCAGTTTATCATCATACATTGGAATATATTCATGAAATATTTGTACTGACAATATGAGTTACATATTTCGTGCTCTTTCAGTAGTTCTCATTAGAAGAAAAAAACTCGTTCAGCAGGTCTTTAAAATGGAGGTAAAAATTGTCGTTTGTGTCCCAAATCTTCACCTGTTATCACTTAAATGCCAATATCCTCCATTTGGAGATCTTCTGCAAACAAAATTATCTCCCTTGATCGCTGCGTCGATCGTCCGCCAGGTGGCGTGCACTCCGCGCATGTCCATCACTCTTTTTCCTTGCAGTCTTGGTAACAAGACCTGTTTTTGAAGAGCTCCTGTAAACAGTAACTTTTGGTTGTTATAGACGCACCCTAGGGTTATTTTTTTGGTCTGTAAGTTCAGTATGGCTAACGTAGTCACCCAAACTATCAAGAATAGTAAGAGATGTGAATCATGTCGTCAGTTTTGGCCCGTAAGGGACTCGCATGCTTTCTGTTTTAAATGCAGGGCACAGATATGCTACAGGCAGAGTACCTGTGCCGAGTGTGTAAACTGGGACGACGCTACCTGGGTTAGCTATGCTGTAGCTAGACGTACTCAACTATTGAGAGCTGCCGGTGACCAGAGGAAAGGACCTGCTGAAAAAGCAGATGCTAATCAGGCCCTCATATACGACTTATCGCTAAACGAAGACACAGCCATAGCGACGATTACAAGCCCGGAGATACCCCCCAGTGGCACAGTCCTAAAGTCGACAGTACCCTCGAAGAACAAAGTGCAGACCAGTCAAGGCCAAGCCACGGCGACACGGTCTACTTCTACTGCACCGGCTAGAGTGCTGACACGGACTCTACTAGTCAGCCCCGTCACAGTCACGGATCAAAGCGAGTCCTCGGATAACAGCTCCCGTTTATCCAAGTCCACAAGGAACTACCGTACCCCGGAGACGGAGTCACGGCCCTATACGGGACACCGGGAGTCGGACAAGCCAAAGGCCTACAGGGACCGGAGCCGTACCTCGGAACGAGAAACCTCACGGACCCATCCAGACCGCCATGACTCCGATACCAGAGCACAGCGGAAGGAAGCCACAGCCCGGAGCCGTACCACGGCCGAGAGCCGGACCACGGGCCGGGACACCACACGGACCTATCCAGCGCACCGTGAAGCAACATCTGAGAAGTCACGGACTCAACCAGAACGGACTTATACAGATCACCGAGACTCCACATCCAAGAAGTCACGGACTTATGAGGAACGGACTCAGCGAGAACGCCGTGAGCCGGCCTCCACTTCAACCGGGACCCGTACAACGGAGCCACACCCCGGTACTACGGCAAGCAGATCTCGTAAACGAAGTCGCACACCGTTACAACACCGAGATTCCTATCCTGTACGTCATCATCGGGACAGGGACCGTCCCTTACGTCGGACCCCTTCACCTCCCCGGAGTCGGTACCATAGGAACCATACCCCGGAGCGGCCTTACACCAGACAAGGGAGAAGCCGTTCACCGGTTTCCCGTCAACAACCACGGCCGGAGCACCGGGACAAACCGGAGCAGCGGGATATACACAAGGAACCTAGCTTGGTCAAGAAGCATCCCCTTACCGTGGTAGAGGTCCCTTCACCGGAGACCCATGAGACACAACCCCATTCTGCTAGCGACGCAGACTCGGATGCAGACCACGAGGATTACGCACGACGTTCCACTTCGCCATCCTCATCTCATACAGAGTCACCTCCCTCCCACCAGTCGGAGGTAGAAGACAAGAACAAGGACGGAATACCCTTTAGAGCTAGGATAGCGGCGGTACACACGCTAGTTCCAGAGATGCCCAAACCGACGGTCGGCGATGACAAACAGCTAACCGACCTCGTCCGGAAACGGAGAAAACTTACAGCGGCAACTCTTTATGGATTGAACAAGCCTTCTGAGGAGGAAGATGCGCCAACCTGTGCACCATCTCCGGCATCAGCTACCCTGTATGAAACACTGGATCGACAGTTAAAGACTCCGAAATCTCTCCAGAAACCCGGTCCTTTCAAGACCTACACTCTTCACGGAGACAATTTGCCGTTCAAGGCCCCGAAGTCGGACCCGGATCTTGACAGACTGTTGAACTTCTCAAAGACACCAGCGGTGGTACTTCAACAGAAGCAGGCCTGTGCTGTGGAGGACATGATGCTGACACAACACAGAATCACATCTTATTCCGATTGGTTCCTGACGGCTATTTCCAGGGTGATTCAGGAT
>JAVTVY010012919.1:0-51159 GCA_036873755.1 Hanleya hanleyi
GCCAAGTGTTTATAAACACGTTTTATGCAGCGTTTGGCTTTCGCCCTGGACGAAAATCTGTTCAGCATTTTAGCTTGATACAGTTTTCTGGTTACCGGTCAACTTCGGACACGTGTAGCCTCCAGTCTGAGTCTTTTCGCCCAGTACCGATCTTAAGTAACAAGCCTCCTAGTATATGAAGCGGGAGCTCACCGGTCGTTGATCAATTTCATTGGTCAACAGAGGCGCAAGTGGCCGTCAGTTCAGTGGACCCATTATTCGGTAAGATACGCCCACTGTCTGCTCAACACTAAATGGCAGCAGTGTAAAACAATGGGAATACATTCCTCCATCATATATTGTTATATGTGGAAGTGCAGAGAATATAATATATATTATTTATTATAATATACAGTAATATCCAGGAGACCGGTATGGTCCAAGAGAGACAGCCCAATATTATGTATATATATAGGTTTCACATTCTTGTAATATAATGAGGGTTATCCACACCGATTTCATCAGCGTAGAAAATAGCCTCAAGTGTCAACGGTCTGTTCTCAGACAGTCTTATTTGCTCCTCCGATACACGGAGTCGGGCTGTGTACACAGCTGTTGGTGTACATAGGTCAGACAGTACGTCTGGGAATATACGACTTATAACAATCTGTGGAGATCGCGGAATGTATTTAACACAGGACATACTCTTGTATGCAGTGTGTTATAGATAATCATATATTAATGAAAATCACTCAAGCCACAAAAATGGCTGAATGGTATAGCGATTCACATATTTTAATGTGAATACACTATAGCGGTAAACACGCATAGCGCGTAAACCACATGGCATTTGTATGCGATTGGTCTGAAACTTTTATAGTATCAGGAAAAAGTAGGGATCGAGACAGACGGATCTGACCGATTCACACGTCATAGTCAGAGGGCAATTGCCCGAAAGCCAAATATAATAAAACTGACTAAAAGTAAGCCGTACCCACAATTCCTAGTACAAGCTTCAGACTCGACAACAAATGCCCAGGCGTTACCAAACTATAATACAATGTTCGGTGTACCATCATATGGGGAAAATAAACAGTACGTTTATTAGGGGGCCAAGCCAGTATGGCTGGTCACCTATTGTTATTGGTATTATTATTATTATTATTATTATTATTATTATTATTATTGTTTTTTTTCCGCCAGATTTTGTACCGTTCGTACAGTCAACACCGATTCACCGATGCAGTTGAAACTTCACCTGTTGATTGGGCCAGATGGGAACTGATGCATACCCCCCAATGAAGCCGATTGGCCAAAAGCTTCGGCGGCCATCTTGGATTTAACTGAAAATTTTTGACAATTTTGAAAATCTTCTCCTCCTGAACAGCTTAACCGATTGTCGCGAAACTTGGCACACATGTTCGATAGATTCAGGGCTCTCAAATTTATATTCGAAAATTTGTTCCGTAAAACAAAATGGCCGCCATTGACCAATCAAAATTGTCGAATTTTCAAATAAAGGATTTGGATGGGGAAAGTGACTGCATATATGCATTGTCGTATGGCGATCACGAATATGCAAAAATCATGCTCCTAGGTCACGTGGTTTGGCCGCCATCTTGAATTTTGTCAAAAATGAGACTCATCTTGTACCGGCTATAACTCTGGAACTATGGGTGGTACAACCTTGCAGTTTGTTGCATTATATTGTCCAGGAGCAGCTCTTTGGAAAGTATGTCAACGTTTTTACCTAGCTTCAATAGTTTTCCCGCTATTCTCAATCGAAGTTCACCCAAATTGGTCAATTATCAGATTTTCAAGCAACGGATTTCGATAGCGGAAGTGACTATATGTATGTTATGGGACTCGCCAATGCAGAATATGGCGGATTCGTGGTGGTTGAGCCTATTAGATCTAATGCATATCCAAAGAAGAAGCCGATTGGTCGAAATGTTCGGCGGCCATCTTGGATTTTCCCTAAAGCACTCTAAGATCTTCTTCTCTGGAACCGCAATAGTTACGAACTACCATACCGATTCTGTCGATATTTGGCATGTCACCAGTCAAATTGGCCCGCTCAGATTTGATAAAGAGAAGCTGATCCTTACAACAAAATGACCCCAAGTGACCTAGCAAAATAGGTCAAATTTTAAAATAGCAGATTGTGACGGGAGAGGTACCTATATATATGCTACAGGATATGGCGACGAAGAATATGCAAAAATTAAGATTCTAGGTCACGTGGTTTGGCCGCCATCTTGAATTTTGTCAAAAATTGAAGACATGTTTGAAGAGCTGTAACTCACGAACCGTTAGAGATAGAGACTTCTAATTTGTTGCATTTTATTCTCCTGGAGCAGCCCTTTCACAAGTGTGCCATCTATTTCTTCGTATCTCCGATAGTTTTGCCGCTATAGATCAATCAAAACTGTCAGATTGTCAAATAATGCTGACAATCACATTATTTTTGAAGTACTTTTGTGTAATATTACAGAAACGGCGGGTCGGATTATTCTGATTTTTGACATACATACTCCCTGTATAACGGGTATGATGAGAGTCAAATTTCAGCATGATCGCATTATTAGTTTCAGAGGTATGGTAGAACGTGACCCGTGAGTAGGTCTGAGCATATGGCTGAAACTATACTTAACAAAAGCATACTGTGAGAAGCGCTATGTCCGGGCGACTAATTTTCAAGCTCTTTCTTTCTCCATTCAAGTCTATTTCTGGACTCCAGGCACAGTTTTCTGTACCTATTTCAACGTACTAACATTTTGATTTCGACGAATTAGCCGTCTAGCGCGCAAACAAAGGCCAGAAACGTGTTTCCCGCGTGCTGCTGACCAAGAAAAAGTGCTTTCTGAAACTCTGAAGCCATTTCTGAATTTTTGTCATGTTTCCAATAGTGGAGTGAATGAGCCTGCACGTCCCACAGGATGACCAGAGGGCTGCTAAACGTACACCATAGGTATCTGCGCATGCAATATTGTTATCGCAACTGCAACAACAGTCTAGATATGGAAGCCATCATAACTGAATTTTCAAATAAAGGATTTGGATGGGGAAAGTGACTGCATATATGCATTGTCGTATGGCGATCACGAATATGCAAAAATCATGCTCCTAAGTTACGTGGTTTGGCCGCCATCTTGAATTTTGTCAAAAACGGGACTCATCTTGTACAGGCTAGAACTCTGGAACTATGGGTGATACAGCCTCGCTGTCTGTTGCATTGCATTGTCCAGGAGCAGCTCTTTCGGAAATATGTTGACCTTTTCAACGTAGCTTCAATAGTTTTCCTGCTATTCTCAATTATAAATCACTCAAATTTGCGAATTGATGGGAAAGGTGACATTCTTCCGCGAGATATAATCGGATTCGTGCAGTAAACACCGTCTCACCGTTGGAGCTGCAACTTCACATAGGTATTGGGGAATGTGACATCTAATGCATATCGAAGGACGAAGCCGATTGGTCAGATGCTTTGGCGGCCATCTTGAATTTACCTAAAATCTTCCAAGATCTTTTTCTCCGGAACCCCTGAACCAATTCACTTCAAACTTGGTATACATCATCAATGGGGGAAGATCTCTCAAAATAAGTCATAACCGGTTGCTGCGTTAAATAAAATGGCCACCATCGACAAATCAAATCTGGATTTTCAAGTTATGGATTTGGATAGGGAAAGTGACTACATAAATGCATTGCGTTATGACATTATTTGCTTCTAGGTTTGTTCGCCATCTTGAATGTTGTCGAGAACTAAACACCCGATGCGAGGACGAAAACTCAAAATTACGCCGGGATGTATGACTTTGTAGTTTGTTCTCCAGGAGCAGCTCGCCCACTGGGGAACTGAAGAGAATTTTCTGCAAATATTCCAACAGCTCCAGCTTCAACATTATTGCAGCTACGGTGTTGGGATTTCTCAGGGAGATAGATGTATATAAGCGCATTCGATATACCTTTCGTCAGACTCTTGATTGGATGCTTCATTTGTCAACCATGTTGGATGGACCTCAAAATCTAGAAAGTAGTTGCCTTCAAAATGCAAGTAGGGGATGTTCGACCAAATTTTGCAGGCAAAAACTTTCTAAATGTTCGTACGAAGAATAATTTCCTCATTTGAAGAAATCTTATTGAATGACCTATTATTAATAAACCTTAAATGTGTGTACTGAACCTGTGGTGGCAGCTAGGCAATATTTGGCATGATCGACCAGCTCAGAGAGGATTAGTTTAAACTGTGCTACATCATTCAATAATGGCCGCCCAAGGGCCGAAAACATTTGCCTGATTTTCGAGCAATAAATATCAATGGCGAATGTGGCTATATATACCCTAGTCTTCGACGTCCTGAGCAAATGGATATCAAAATTCTGAACACCTTTTCATATTCCAGCATATTAAGCAAATTTAACATAACTGTTCACCTCACCAGCATGATGTTTGAAGCTCTCTTAGACTTTATCAACACACTGCATTTACAAACAAGCAAACAAAACCCGACATATATAAGGAAATAACTTTAATAGACATTGAAGTGATACACAATCAATTGAAGCTATGAAAGAAAAATGACAATGGCAAAATATATTGCTTAAGCAAGGGAAATAATCTTATGCAAAAGTCCCAATAAACTAATAACCTCCGAAATGTTGGAAAAACATGTGAACAAGGATCTGTATTCGCAACATTTTATCCATTATTTCGATATAATTTACAATTCATCACCCGAATAATAGACTGTTGAGTAGGCTACATGAGAAGGAATAATTATAAAGTCAAGTATAATACCACATTTTTTCACTCTGTAAAAGATTCTAGTGCAGAAATTAGTAACTAGCAAAGTTTTATAGTGGTTTGAAGTCCCAGCTGAACTGCTTATTAGTGGTCAGACGTCTGATTATTTTCGTCACTCAAAGATATCCACGGTCTATATCGCCCTATTAAAAACACTATGTACACAACTGGATGGGCTCGGATCTGGATCATGGGCAGTCAACACTGGCCAGATTGGTGGTCCTGAATAATAGTCGACTGCAGGAATTATTCTGTACAGGAGGCTGGGTAGATGTTTTCGTCGTCTCGATTGAGTAGCACTTGTGAATCGAGCCTGGAGTAAGGTGGCACTATCCTTAGTATCTATTTCCTCGCAGTAGTTCTCAAAAGTCACTTGTTGGTCGAGGCGGACACCAATGAGCCCTGTAGTGTTGTTATATCTCACAGGCTTTCCGTCTGTGGAGTGGTATGCACATTCAAACAGGTACAATTCTATTTCGAAGGATTGAGGCTTATTCTTCAAGTGTGGCATCATTCTGCTATGTACAGCATATCTTCTATTATCTTAGCCAGAACATGGGTTTTGGGCCTGTGGTGTAGTGTCCTGTCAACAAATTTAGTCTTCTTGCCCCTTTGAAAATGTCAGTCACATATGGGTTAGATGAAACCCCCGTGAGACGCTTAAAGTAGCAGTGAATTCAGTTTGGTGTCCATGCATTCATACAATATACCGTTGGAGATAATACACACAGTCCTACCATAAACACAGGCAATGTTCCAAGTAGGGCGCTCTGAAGATTGGGCTACCAATTGATTTCTTCGCAAGTTTTACTCTATTGCTTTTACTGCATGCCTAAAATCCATACTGATCTCTCAAAATGAGCCTCCTCTAAAACAGAGAATAACTGAATCAACAGCAAATTTGAATAGAATTGTTTCTTTGCACCCTTGAAACTCACTAATCACCTGCCCTATTTCCCCGCACTTGGTTGGACTTCAGACACATGGCATCAGTGAATCGTTCATATGGTGGGATATGATTGCACAAATTTTGTGGACATTCGCACTGGGAAGATTTTCGACCGTGGCAAGATCCGGAGAGAAAGCTGATGTACTATTGATGAAGACATCTGATACACATTGACAGCTCATCATCATATTCCGGAATTTTCCATTACGAGATGCCAAACAGTAGTCATCAGGTGACAACTTGCTTTGACTTGATCACTGATATGCTGGGATATGATTGCACAAATTTTGTGGACAATCGCACATGGAAGATTTTTGGCCGTAGCAACATCCGGAGAGAAAGCTGTTATACTCGTCATGAAGACATGTGATACACATTGATGGCTCATCATCATGTTCTGAAATTTTCCATTACGAAATCTCAAACAGTGGACATAGAAGATAGGAATTATAGTCTTTCATAAAGTGTTGTCATCTATCAATTGTTGGCGAGCTGACTGGGCTTCGGATAGATATCAATGATTCGTTATGTCCAGAAAACAGAATCATGATTGTTAAACCCACATTGTGATACGATGGAAGCCTTCGTAATCCTGCAACACACTGGCACGGGATGGAAACAGATGTGATGTTCCACTGTCTAGCTGCCAAATTGAACTCGCACAAAATATATTATGTCTAAACAAATATGTTGTCTACTTGTTAACCCTAAAATAACTGGCATTTCATAATTTTCAAACACGGACAGTCCAGTTATTCATGGCAGGCTTCGTCTTTTTAGCAGTTAGCGTCATGTCTGAACCCCACGATAATAGGTGACTTGCAGTGCATGGTCTCTCAACTTTTTGTTTCGCTACAAATCTCTTAATGAAATATTCTGCAGTGATCTGGGCTAGGAAATGTACATCACAGTTATAAATTAATGCCATTATAACAGTCCTTTCCAATTTTTGCACTAGAATCCTTTATAGAGAAGTAAAATTACCAAATTGGACGAACATTGCTCGAGTTGAGAATAAATATTTAATGCACTACACAGTAAACTATAGATTTTCAAACTTGAATCTGTGCTGAATGATATTTAAAGACGGCTAAAGCTTATGCCATATAATCTTACCAGGACACAGAACATTGCCATGGCTGGAAATGCCTGGTGATACGCGGATCTAGTACCTGGCGACTCCCTCAAAGGGAGAGGAGAGAGGGAACTGTAGGACTAAAAAGATGGTTAGGTGTTCCGATTACGTGGAACAGTTTTGAAAAAATTATACAGGAAAACTTAACTGTTTTGACAAAAATGTAAACAATGATTACGAGGCATAGCTTAGGACAAAATGCCGGATCAGGTCCTAAAGTTCACATGCACGTCTTCATCTGCTGACAAAGATGTGTGGCAAATTTAGAAAAAAATCCAACAAAAATGATATGCCACGTCTTGTCCTCATTAAAAGTTAACAGTAATCATGGAGGCGTCATTTTCGATTATAAATAAGTATATCATAACTAAGGAGAGATCACTGGATCTGGTTGGAAAGGTCACATGCACACCTTCGTCTCGTGACGATGTGCGACAAATTTTGATAGAATCCTACAAATATGGTTTAACATGCTGCATCCACAAGAAAAGTTAACGGATGGACAAAGAACGCCATCTCGAAATACGTTCCGTCAAAATTGACGATCATGTAATCTGCGCAGATTACATTCAATCGTTCTGCTCTAATTAAGATGGCTTATCACAGACCACATCGACAAATCTTACAGTGAAAATAAAAGGACGCCATATCGTTTTTAGCTAAGAAGGTCTTGCAAAATATGATTCTCTAACAGAATGTAATTTTACAATTTCATCATTTGTAAGTCGAAAGAGATCGAAAAAAAATAACAATTAATTGCTATTCACTCCTGAATCAGAGGGAAGCAAACATATCTGCAATTCTACATGCGACAAAGGACATGGAGTGCTCTAGTTATCAACATGTACAATAGTGCAAATTCAAAATGATTCTTCACAAAATATTTGCCATATTATTCTTACTTTAACTGTATTTCTATACATGAATAGATATAGAAACATAAAATACAGAGTAAACCATATAATGTGCACACAAAAAATAAATTATATGTAAACTTCACCAATCACGACTCGGTACAAGTGGCATGGCCCAGTGTGTTGCTTCAGACATAATATCTGTCACCTACCTTGTCTACGGTGTAATTATAATAATTTCATCACCCAACTAACATTCAATTATTGTGTGAGTTTACTTCAAATTCTGAAAGAACGTACAAATTTGATTACCATCTGAATGTTGGAGAAAATACATAGATAATGACCTGCGATTGAATCATTCTGTCAACTCTTCAGTCTAATAAATGTATTGACCTATTATACTTGGGGAAGAAAATACATTTCTCGCGATTAAATTATTACAGCATTTACCATGTCTAAATTCACGACAAAGTCACTATATTTGTTGGGTAAATGCATAAAGATCAAGAACTATTTTGACATCATGCAAGTAGGTCTAGTCTGAATAATATAATTATACACATCCTCTTTTGGATATTACATTGGAAGGTATTAAAATTCAAGTCAATGTTAACTGTATATCTACATCAATGACTGGCACATGCAAGAAGATTTCCCCAGCAAATTTACCCACACCCCACCTGCACAGGATGAGACTAGGTTGGCAATTGAAGGAAGCCATTTCTTTTGTAGTCGAATAATAAGATAATTAACATGAATCTGTCCCTGTATCTAAAGAAAAAGTTATGAGAGAAAAATGGTTCCAAAGCAATGAAGATAACCTAGCCAATATATGGCCATTTTAGAAAGCATATCGTGATAGGCCTATCTGTGTTATGTGAAACTCCTGCGTTTGCCTATACTCTGCTACTGCAATATACGCCTGGATAAACACATTTCGGTAAGCGATATTTCGACACGCGAAATTTCGGCAACTTCATTTCAAATGCAAAATTATGTGCCGATAAATATAAAAAAAATTGTTCGAACGTGTACCAAGGGCAGACAGGGCTATCAAAATGTAGATTCTTGTACATGTACTGTGAAGTCAAATTCAACAACATAATTCAAAGAATTAGACAAGACAGATACGCCTATTGTAACTGGGACAGTATTACCTTATATCCATTTCAGATTATAGGCATATATACAAATAAATTCAAAGTGTAACCTCACTCAGTCTGAGGATAAACATGTACATCTCTGTTACAGTCTGAAAAATGGGAAATTTGCTAAAATGTTTCCTTCATTTAAACAATCTGGCTAATCTTCCATATATTTCTATACATTATATTCATGTACAGAATTTAGTTTTTCGCACAACTGGAACAAATCTTTTTAAAGTACCTGCAGAATAAAGTTGCTGAAATGTGGCGTGTCGAAATGTCGCATGCCGAGATGTCACGGAATCATATCTTGGCAGCCTCAGCGCCATACTGTATCAATGCTGACTGATCATTTAACCACACATATTTGTCATTTACAGAGACTATGGGATATAGATGATGTGATCGAGGAGAGAGGTGAAGGCGAGGATCGTGGAGTTTTGGTAAAGTGGGCAAATTGGGATGGCCCGGATTCTTGGGTGAGGCTGTCAATTAATCCAGAATTTGCGTCCTACCTCGCTCAAAACCGGGCGAACCCAGACAGCAGTACTTTTAATGATGAAATCTCTTCCAAATGTCGAGCAGTCTCTGTCTGAGATATCACTATTACGCCAGGTAATATTTGCTAACTTGGCAGAGATTCGCTACACAGGTGATGGGAGTATGGGCCGGCAGAATAGGGTGTCCATAAAAGTTCCCTTCAGCACGGAAGGATTTCACACTCATTTCCGATCTCAAGGTTTCAGTAATATTCCAATAAATAATAATGGCAATGTTTCTTGCTTGCTTACTGTGAACGATATTACTCGAGTTGTGGGACCGGGATGGGATGTGAGGGGATTTTCTACATCTACAATGACATATGTTTCAAAACGAGAATACCTAAACTTAAAATGGAGGTATAAAGAACGAAAGACATACAGTCACGAGTCGTGTAAAAGGTAATCATCTTGAAATATATGTTTCTATACGTGCTATATGGACAACAATTGCATGCAATGAAATTATACTCAACAACTTTCTATTGACCATATCGTATCTATGTTCATTTCTGACCAGAGGTTGATTTGTCATTTCAGGTGTTCTTGGAATGGGCTTGAGAAAGACCGTCCACAATTGTGTGACGGAGTCATGGTTCCTGTTATTGGTCCGCCGTGGCTTCCCTTGACTTTCACAAGAGCGAGACGGAACCGTATAACTTGCCAAATTGCTGGTGCACGGTATGTAGAGCAAATTACCTGGATAAATTGCAGTAAGCCTGGGAAAGACATTCAGCTGGTACAGTCGGTGGTACACGTAAACTATCTCAATGGACAAGCAAGTCGCTGCTTACCATTTCATATAGATTTACTAAGCATGGTTGGAACATCCCCCATACCCTTTTCAGTATTTTTATTGATGACATTACGAAGAAATTTGACAACAGCTATGCTCCTATTAGCCAAAACGAGCAGTTGCAGTTGTCACATCTACTTCTCGCCGATGACCGGTTGTTATCTGGATACCTTGCTGGCTTACAGAATTGTGCATAGATAATAACCTGATTGTTATTCCTGATAAAACTAAAATTTTAGTATTCAAACAAGGCCCACAAATGACAAAACCTATGTCGGTCTCTTGGTGAGCTCCAGATAAATCAAGTAATCCAATATCAATATTTGGGGGTCCTTTTTCGAGAACTGGACACTTCTGGCGACATACTGATCATCTCGGCAACTATGGTTTACGAGCAGCAAAATACATTTTATCACATAATATGGATGAAAGGACATCCCTACATCAATATGCGTGGCCATTTGTACCAGACTCTTTGAGAGGGTACAAAACGAATTTCATAAAAGGCTATGCCAAATGCAAGTTAATAAATGTACTTATAACTGGGGAGTTCGTGCAGAACGCTTCGACCTGCAGATATATGACACGGCCGTTTGATCTACAAAATATTATCATTATACAAAAATAATAGAGACAGGCCTACCCATCACACCTAACAAATGTTCCTGTCTGACATGAAAATGAAATGGTTACAAATTAAAATTAGTTCTTGAGACTAAATATTACGGATGTTTTTAACACACATCCTTGTCCTCCGGACAATTTGATAATAGCACACAATCTGTTCAAACAGATCACTTCTTGATCGAGTTTGACCAGTACACAATAAGAAATGACATTTATTTCCACACCAGCTCACTATGTACATGTACTAAATGGTATTATGAACACTATTTTGCCGCACATCGTTCGTTCTTTTTTGTTCACTCTCTTTTGTACTCCTTTGGTGGTGTATCTTACAATAAACTTTTTGAATCTTCTCTTGAATGTCATCTTCATGGAGGAGCAATACAGATTTAGAAGATTCATGTTGCGGTCACACATCTATTGTATTAACTCATCTGCTTGATGTACCGCCTCTTTATTCTCTCCACACGTTCGTGTTTCGCCCACAATAATCGGTTTTCTCTCTCCAAGATCTTTCGAAATAGAACATGAAATACAATCAGATTCTCTCTTTATAAGGGTAATGATTTTGTCTTGGATGTCAAACTGGCCAGGGTACAGCCATGTTGTTCTTCGAAATCCATTGAAATGATGAATAGAAGCCAATCATGATTGTGCATGACACCTGAATGAGTCAGGTTAGAAATCATCTGTATACACATTTATTCATGTTATCTTTCCTGTTAATGGATATATTTATTTGGGTTTTTGATCATCTGAAGAAAAAAATGTTATCCAAATTGAATGCTCATATTTGTGTCTGCAGGAATTGAACCCCATGGAGATCAGATACAAACATCAACGGTAAGTTACTACTACATTTTACCTGTAATGATATCGTTTTCTTCACGTGTCCACCAAATCTGTTAGTTGAACCAAAGTATGCCAGCCTGTGGTCATAGTTTTTTACTCAACTATACTCCAATATCGTGGATGTATCAATATTTGGCCAAGAAGTGTGGTACGTGGTACACCATACCTGTAATTAAAAAGTCGCATATATTGATTTCTGCGGATGCAGGGGCCAACTAGGAAAGTGTCACTCAAACGAAGATGATACGAATGGACAAGGGGGAGAAAACTCTCTTCCATTTTTTGAGAACTGTACTATAATATGTATATTGAACAAAATTTAGTAAAACAAAATCCTGAGTTTTACCTCCGTTTGACCTTGTGAATTCAAGCAACGATTCCTGAATCACTAATAATGAACTCACAGTGGCAATAAGGGGTAACATCTTCATCGAACGTGTATTTACGAAATTCGTCGGCCCAGTTCATGGCATTTACTTTGAATGTTCCAGGCGTCATGTAATTGGGAGAGGTTGGGAGAACTCGGAGTGCTTCCATCATCATATCGAACCGGTGCCAGAGGTCTTGTAGTGCGTCAATGTCGAGACGATGTTCATTCGACTGATCTTCTTCATCGAGTTCGTAGGACACCCGGATGCGACTTCTGGGTTTCTTGACGAACTGCGTGTGCAATACAATTAAACAGTTTTATCAGTGTTCAAAGATTGGAGGAGTGTTAACGTAACAATTTACCATCGCGGATTTCATATAATATATTTCCATATAGATACATACTCTTTGATTCTCTCCCAAATGTTCTTTAAGCCTTGCAACTAGATCTTCTTTCTTCCCTTTGGTAGACATGTTCTTCAGACGCAACTCATCTCTGAGTACTGCCATGCTCAGGACCTCGGGGTGGACATACATGTGAATTACTTGAAAGGTAGATGCGGTCAACAGGTTTCATTGACACTGCCTCGTGAAAAAAGGAAGAACATCGAATCAAGTGAAGGTTTATATGAGCGCTGAACAAGCTTACCTGGTTGAATAGCTTTAGACTGACCCTTATCCGGAGGTGGAGATCATCGGGGACTATGTGATCGAAGTCAGTGAATTTGCACAGGTCATCTGCAACGTAGCCTTTGTGATGTTTTTGGCCCAGGCAATTCACCCGCTCAATCTCCGATCTTTGAATGTCCCATGATTGAACTGTTCAGAAATTATCGATATGCATGATTTCTTTGGTAGACTGTATGAATTACACATCTCTGTCAGGACGTTATGAGTGAGAGAACAAGCGATACCAATTATTAATACCCACTACTACTTTGCATCACATTGTTGCAGTGTATGCAGATATTGAACTGAAATCAATATTTAAGAATATAGCGACATTAACTGTTTTGTACTTGTAGACAATTAAATGGATGAACTTACTGCTGAAGTCACATATCTGCTTTTTGGTGCAGTGGCACCAGATGCAGAAGTAGTCGGAATCAGCGGCATTGATCCCTTTGAGAATGGTTAACGCTTTCCAGTCACATGTCAGTATCCTGAAATGCAAATATAGTCTTAATCCAATGGTGCACTTTCTTTACATATACACCATAGATACATGAATAAACCCAAATGAACCTACTTACAATCTTAATCCGCATTTGTGAAGTTCATACGTGTTTTTTCTGGTACACATTTATTTCTTTTAAAATAAGAATATCATTAAAATGCGACCAAGTCACTGTTATTTCCAAATATTAACACTGTGCCTGTGGTTGATACTTGGATGACGTTTGTCCCCACATTAACCTACTTATTAAGATGTGACAAGAAATAACAAACCAATTGAATTTAACAGTCTTGTCAGCCATCGATATCCCAGTTAAAGCGGCATTCCTCATATCCCGAAAAGTCTGGTTAGAAAATCGCTCCATGTTCTATCGATTCTCATCACCTGTGTATGGAATAAGAATACAACTCTATTTGCAATACAACCATTATAAAGACTGGGCAAATTCAAATGTTAAACAATACATGGCAAGAGAAGACCAGTGCTATGGTGAATTGTATCACGGTAGAGATGAAGTCTTATATATGTTACTGATTGATGATAGCAGGCAAACAAGCACCTTGATTGACCGTGTTGCATATAGTCATTATGAATTTGCGAAATAAAGGGTTTTCAGAAAGTTAACAGGTTTGTCATTATTGTATCAAATTGATATGGCGTTCCCCGTGGCGTTGACTGACATGTCCTCTGTTCATGTGTAATCCCTGGAATGCGATAGCTTTCCGTGTTTATGATGCGAGATACAGAACTTATTTCCTAATATAATATAAAAATGAATTACTTTCCCACATGCATACCAATATTGCAATTCTTTTATTCGAAACACACTAATTATAAATGGATTAAATGCATACGGTTGTCTTACCCATATAAAAAAAGAGAGTGAGCTCATCTTCTGGTGACCTACTCAGATCATCGATATTCTGTGGCAACTTATTCCTTGGATGCAGTATCTTCACCACCCCAGGGACAGAATCTTTTTTCTTTGATATTTTCGCGCCATCGCAAGAGAATCTACAGTCAATGGTTACAATTTCGCCAGAAGACTGGAGCAGGGGCTGATGTTCTGATGGTTGATGGTATATATAGATATACTGAACTAAGATCGTAATAAGGTAAATATGATATCCATACCCCATCTGCTTGTCTAATGGGAATAACCGTAGATACTCTCTTCTTTTCCACCTGGATTTGATTTTTGGGGGGAATAATATGGTTCGGCATATGAAGTTCGTGTAAGGCCTCGTCTGAAATCCTGAATTTTTCCTTGATATTAATCACTCGATGAAGTATTTCCAGGGGACATTGTGTATTCGGGTGGGCAGAGATTGAAATTTCTTCGCTCGGCATTATTATCACCATCTCGTGGACAAAATGAGAGCGACGTTTCATCTTGCAGGGTCAAGTCGACTTTCACTCGTTTTATATCTTCATCCAAATCATCACAACATTCGGTAAACTTCTCCTAGTTGGGAGTATGGATTGGCGATTTTTCTGTTGCGTCGCTTCACCTTTGCATTCTCACAAGGACTTCTTACATCCTCATCTCCAATTCCAGCAATATTGTTCACTTCTTGAGTGTTAGTCGCATTTATATTTTCGACTAATGGGCGCCTTTTTTGTCCATTCAATTCGTCAATTAGTCTTTTGTTCTCCCGTTGAAGAGTTATTATTTCCCTGTGTTGCGCTATGACGCTTTGTTGATGAAATAAATAGATCGATCCCTCGACTATATCTACAGAACGTGTTGAAATACACTAGTATGTTATTGCGCATATACCCTATCGGTTAATGAATATTTTTCAGATTATTGAGGCCTCCCGTCACATGGTTGGTTTTAACCGAATAGCTACTATAACTAATACTGATGTGATACGTTAACACGGAACCGTCACAATCTTGAAATATAAGTGATCTTAATACATATCATGCATTGGTTAAGCCATACAGACTGGTAGAGAAATATAGCTGCTCGTTTTTCCACAAATCTGTATTTCCTGCCAGTTCCATGTACATCCTCGAACCAGTTCTTGTCATTAGGGCTAACCCATACTTATCTTTCAGAAAATATAACAAACATAGAAAGCTATTTTATCGATAGATTTTTATTCATCCAAAAATAATTGGGCAGCTTAATATGACAAAATGGTTTTTGTTGTACGTATTGTCAGTATCTCACCCAGTTCTTTGAAATATAACATGAATGTATTAACAATATATAAAATCAGTGTCTATGTTGAAATGAATATGTTCAAATATGTTCAGTTATAAACTTGGTCACTTGCTAATCAATATGTAATTAGGAAGGAAGATAATTAGTGTGAAGTGCATTCAACCACATAGTATCTAGGATGTTGAATCTGCGCTATGCTCTGCATTGAAAACATTGCCTGCGTATTGTATAATTAGGTCGCTACATGATCGCCCCACATATGATGTGCTCTGGGTTCACACACTGAGGGAGCTCTAGGCCTCTGACAGCTCTGAAATTCCATGGTGTCTGGTTACGTTCGGTAAAAGTATAGGGAATTTCTCCGTATGAATAGTGACCATGTAGCTGGAATGGCTCTGGAAAAATCGAAGGAGACGGCATTCCCGGTGTTGCAATCGAGTAATCTCTTATCTCTCTACGGACAGGAATATACGTGTGAGAATCAAGAATTTGCAAGTCAGCAAATTTGCCCACCAGTTCATATTTCCGTATGATGCGAAATGAGCTATATTTTATCACATGCGAGCAGCCTCTGGAGAATAGAAATCAGAGATCTGTGTTGAAATTTTGTTATAAATTTTATGAAAAAGGTCTTTAAATTATGGATGCTGATATCCCATAAGGCCATTGAATGTGGTACTAATGCATTTTTCTATCGATAACATTCTGTAAGGCGAGGGAATATGGTTCTAATCTTTTTTTATTATGGACATTGATATTCCGTAATGTGATGGAATTTGGTGCTAATGCGGTTCAATCATGGACGCCGATATTCTGGATGCTGATATTCTGTTTGGGCGATGGAATTTGGTGCTAATGCTGTTTTGATTATGGATTTTGATGTAAGGATCACGAGACAATGCATACAATAGCCAAGTCTGGGGACAACGATGTCTAGACTTCAGCCTTTTCAGTTGCACAAAGAGTAAGACAATAGCTTCCTACATGAAGTATCTACGGGAATTTGGTGCTAATGCGGTTTTGATTATGGACACGGATATTTTGAATGCTCATATTCTGTATAAGGGTGATGGGATTTGGTGCCAATGCAGTTTCGAATATGCATGCCGATATTCTGGATGGTGATATTCTTTAACGCTATGGAATTTGGTGCTAATACGGTTTTGATTATGGACGCTGATATTCTGGATGCCCGTATGAGTGCGATGGCATTTGGTGCTAATGCTGTTTCGATTATGAGAACGGATATTTTTTAAGGCGATGGAAATTGGTGCTAATGTAGTTTCGATTATGGATGCGGATATTCTGAATGCTGATATTCTGTAAGGCTATGAAATTAGGTGGTAATGCAATTCCGATTATGGACGCTGATATTGTGGACGCTGATATTCTGCGGGGGTGATGAGATTTGGTTTCATTATGAACGCTGACAGATAATCTGGACGCTGATGTTCTTTAAGTCGATGGAATTTGGTGCTAATGCTGTTTCGATTAGGGACGCCGATATTCTGGACGCTGATATTCTTTAAGGCTATGGAATTTGTGCTAATCGGTTTCGATTATGGACGCTGATATTCTGAGACCTTTTCAGTTGCACAAAGAGTAAGACAATAGCTTCCTACATGAAGTATCTATCGGAAGTTGGTGCTAATGCTGTTTCGATTATGGACGCCGATATTCTGGACGCTGATATTCTTTAAGGCTATGGAATTTGTGCTAATCGGTTTCGATTATGGACGCTGATATTCTGAGACCTTTTCAGTTGCACAAAGAGTAAGACTTCCTACAAGAAGTATCTACCGGAATTTGGTGCTAATGCGATTTTGATTATGGACGCGCATATTCTGAATGCTCATATTCCGTATAAGGGCGATGGTAATTGTTGCCAATGCCGTTTCGATTATGGATGCCGATATTCTGCATGCTGATATTCTTTAAGGCTATGGGATTTTGTGCTAATGCTATTTCGATTATGGACACTGATATTCTGAGACATAATATTCTTTAAGGCGATGGAAATTGGTGCTAATGTAGTTTCGATTATGGATGCGGATATTCTGAACGATGATATTCTGTAAGACTATGAAATTAGGTGGTAATGCGGTTTCCATTATGGACGCTGATATTGTGGACCCTGATATTCTGTGAGAGTGATGAAATTTGGTGTGATTATGAACGCGGACTGATATTCTGGACGCTGATGTTCTGTAAGGCGATGAAATTTGGTGCCAATGCTGTTTCGATTATGGATGCCGATATTCTGGACGCTGATATTCTGTAAGGCGATGGAATTTGGTGCCAATGCTGTTTCGATTATGGATGCTGATATTGTGGTGCTCTTATTCTGTATGGGGGATGGAATTTGGTGCTTATGCTGTCTTATAAAAAAGGTCTTTTGATTATGGAGGCTGATATTTTGTAAGGGTGATGGCTGGATAATGAATGTCAGATCAGACACTTTACCGAAACGAATATCGATTGACAGAATATTTATGTTATACACATGTCAGCTCCTCAAACAAACCGCCAATTATAGTTGCATTTTCTGTAGTTGGTTGTGTGACACTGCATGAACCCACGTTTTTCGATTGGTTTCTGTATGGATGTCCCTCACATCTTAATACACACCGCTTCATGGAAACCAACATAGGTCGGCAAAACATCTACAGTTATACTCATGTCAGCTCTTCGGACATAGACATGGTCAATTATGGTTCCACTTTCTGTAGTTGGCTTTGTAACACACTGCACGAACCCCTGGTTTTCCATCAGCTTCTGTATGGATGAAGATACAAGTAGATTTTGGTTGAAATCTCCCATTATTATGTTCCCACCAGGATACTCACCCATTTCCTCCACCAGAAGTAGCAAGTTCTTTGTGAACACATCCGGAGTGTAGGACTGGGGTCTGTATATAACCGCAACTGCAACTTTCGAGTCTTTCAGATAGAATGCCATGTACTCCAGGTTAGAAACTGACAGATGCAACAAGTCCCAACTTCTATTTACCTTGAAATAAACTCCAACACCACCATGAGATTGCTGTTTTAGGTCAGATAACACCATCTGCGATGTTCCATAACTTTCAAATCTTGGCTTGTGGCAGAATGTGAACTCATTTAGTTCTGGTTTACCTTGTGGATCCATCTGAGAGAGCCAGGTTTCGGTCAAACAAATGAAGTCTGCTTCCAGAAATCTTCTATCACACCTAATATCTTGAACATGTGATTTCAGGCCCCCTATATTATGCATGATAATTGTACATGCACATGACACAGTCAGGTCTTGTGGTCCACAGAGAAACTGGGGCATATTTGACATTGCGTTCTCAACTTTCTCATTGCAGAATATTGTTGATTCTTTGAAATCCTGAATGATGAGGCCATCAACTGACGTAACTCGACTCAAAGCCACATATGCTTGTCCTGGTGTTCTGATTTTCTTCAATGACACAACTGCATCTTTCAATGTCAAGCCTTGCACTTTATGTATTGTGCAAGCCCAAGCCAGCCTCAGTGGGAATTGTCGTCTAATTCCACCATTGTTACAGACCTTATCTTCCTGTGGTTCAAGAGGAGTACTGTTCGGTGGTAAGGATGAGAGAGAGGCCTTTTTCTTCCTAAGTTCCTGACCAACTTTGTCATTATCAAACACAACATATACAATGGAAGGGAATCTCTCACCGGGTTTGAAAGCGATGTGGCTCACTGTCCCAAAAACACCATTCACGAGTCCATCAGACACGTCTATGTTTTTTGTGAGTAGCACACGTGCTCCAATCGCTAGTGTCACAGTCCTTGCCAAATTGGTGTTGGACACTTTGCTGTGATAGCCTTTTTTTCTCTCTAATTTCCCAGTCTTGTTCATCCTTGTAAAATCCTGGGCCTCAATACACACAGGATCTGAGCATGATGAATGGAGCCTACTGACGTTGTAGTCATCAACTTGGGCATTTGTAGCAAAAATGTGGATTGCAGGAGACTCTTCACCAGTTTCACAGTCCTGAAGCATGGTCATATCCTCTCTTTCCAATGGATCTTCTCTCTTTCTGATTCGCAAGCGATTCAAAGTTTCAGCAAATGTTGCATCTTTCTGCCTCATTATGTCGGTCAACTCCGCAATGCTGAAAAGCTCATTCCACAAAAACGCAACTTTGCTTTCTGCAGCAAACAACGGTGTAGCCATCACCGGTGGCAGCTGGTAAAAGTCACCAACGGCAATTACAGACACTTTTCCAAATGGTGACTTGTTTTGTTTTATCTGCTGCAACCTCTCATCAATGTAAATAAGTAGCTTGTCATCTACCATAGAAATTTCATCAATGATAAGAATTTGCAGGGTGTCGAGCTTTGAACGTAGGGTATTCAACTTTTCTTGACCCAGTTGCGAGACGGGCGATATTGTTAGATTTATTCCGATTGAGAAAGTGCTGTGAATTGTTGCCGCTCCGATGTTGAATGCTGCAACACCTGTTGGGGCTGTGAGCAAGACAGAAATATCATCAGGGTTTGGTGCTGCATGTGCAAGAATTCGTGTTGCTTCATAATAAATCGTCTTGATCAAGTGACTCTTCCCCGTTCCTCCACCTCCTGTGACAAATACATGAAACGGTTCTGCTTGTTTGCCATTGCTTTTATTCAAGCACCATTGTCGAACAGTGTAGAATATTTCTGATTGCTTGGCATTAAGAGACCTCAGCATTGGTTCAGCTTCGTCTTTTGTTAAAGTACACTGACGTAATTCAATTCGGCATTGCTGATTCTCCTTATGCAGTAAGTCTGGAATGTCTGCATCATCGTTTGGTTCATAAGATTTGACAGACTGTTCTTGCAAACATCTCAACCTTTCTGCTTCCGTCTCAGGTGAAATTTGTGCCCATGCGTCTTCCAAAGGACCACTTGTGTCAAGTTGTTCCTCTGCTCTGTCAAGAACATCAGCCTCTTTCTCAAACAGTGCTCGATTCCGGTCAACTACAGCCTTTACATGTTCCAACTTCGTGCATCCAAATTTGATAGCACCTGTTCGGTAGAAATCTTCATACGACTCAAAATTTGGAGGTTTCAACTGAGTATCAAATGTGTAAGGCAGAAACAGCTGTAACATACTTTGATAGTACTTCTCTGGATCTCTGGTGAGCGAAAACCGTGCATACCTCACAATGGCTGGATCAGTTCTAGATCTTTTGAGCACATAACCAAGGCCGTTCTCCAATTTAATAATTGGATTTTTACGTTCTTTGCCATCATGACTGGAAATCTCAGATTTGGAGAGTACCCTGTATTCGGAGCAAAAGCTGGCCAAACACATGTCCTCAAACTCTTCTCCCTTTGGTCTGTTCTTGTATCTGTCAACAAGGCTTGTCATCCAGATATCGTCTTCATCCAAATCACCACATTCACCTTTTTTCTTCAGAACATCAAGAGGTAAACTCATTCTGATGGGTTCAACACCAGTTGGGATGAACTGAACCTTTCTTGATCCTTCCTTCAATCTCAAGTTACACACTCTGTAGACCGCTTCCTGTGCACTAAGTTCTCTATTGTGAAGGTAGACACCACCCAATCTCTTCATACTCTGCTTCGCATCAAGGTTTCCTTTTCCTGCTTCTTTCTGAGCATGATCCAACAACAAACCCATCTCTTTTTCTGCTTTGGAAATGTACGAAAGAATGTACACAACACAAGAGTATGCATCATTGATATACTGTATATCCATATTGGCATCCCAGCATCGCAGAAGATGTGGATTGTATTGGTTCACCCAAATGTCTTGAGGATTTCGTTTCAAAACTACATTTGTCTTCTTTGTAATTTTGTTACATGCTTTTTCCAACACATCTTGTGATATCCCAAGTTCTTCGAATAGAGAATCCACGGTCTCAAAATTCTTCTCGGGATCAGAAATTGCTTTCCAAACTTGCTCCAGAACTGCTTTTGCTTTCTCATTTGTTAACGGCTCATCCTTGTGTATGTCATTACAGTCATCTTGATCATCGTCATCTGTTTCACAATCACATTGTGCACTCTTGGCAGGACGGGAAATGAAAGTTTTTTTGGAAGGGTTTCTTGGCATGCCAAACCTACATGTCGTGCCTTTCTTTCTACAGGTCTTCGAATGTCGTGTACTATGCTTTTGAACAGCATTCACAATGTTATACAGTTCTTCATCTTCTTCTGGAGATGGCATTTCGCAGGTGACATATTTATCCACAAATGATGTAACAGCCTCGTCATCATCTTTGTCAATTTTAGGAGCATTCTCCACCCAGAACAAACAGTGAGTATGTGGAGAACCACGTTGCTGGAACTCAACACGAAAGAAGTAATCTATAATCTTTCCAATTGGCTGGGCAGGAGACATAATGATCTTTTTCAAGAAAGTATGAAATCGGTGATCAAACATTCTGGCTGCTGTTACTGGATTCCTTCGCAATATACCACACTTCTCAGACCAATCAAGTTCACTAGCTTTCCGTGAGTCGCCCTCCTCTCTCAAAATAGTCTCCAGTACTGCTGTCCATCGCATATCAGCAGATGAAAATGAACAGAACCAAGTAGGAATCCCTATTTGCCTGAGCATTGCAAATAGATCCTTTTGTGCTGCTTGCCAAAAAGGTGGTGTTCCTCGAATCGGTCTCAAAAACTTATAGCCTTCATCATGTTTCAAAATCTCCCCGAGTGAATTTTTGTCAGTAAGAGTCTGGGAAGTCACCTTTTTACCACATGCCTGGCCAGATCCTTTCCTCAAGGCAATAGACACGCTTGACAAAACTTGATATATCTCTGATATATATTGAGCATAAAAGATATAGTCTGTGTTGCTTGAAAACCTGTTGTCAGCGTTCATCAATCGTGTATGGAAGTAGCGCGCCAATGTAATTCTCTGCTCACGGTGATCATGAAACGTGGGTGATCCAGTTGGAAATAATCCTGGAAACGATTTGGCTTCATTACTTTTATCCATGAGAAGCTTCACAGGACTATTTCCTTCAGCAGGGGCAATGGACACAATGTTGTCAAAGTGTTGATCAAGCACTTCTTGGCCGATGTCAGCTGGCTGTAAGCATGTGTCTAGGAACATTCCATGCAGCTTTTCTTCATCTTCATTTTCTTTTCCATCTGATCTTCAGCCTCTGTCAATTCAGGTAGTGTATCACTATCATCGTGATCAGATTCGTCTTCATTTTCTTCTACGGTTGGCAAAGGGTTCACCCAATCTCTGTTGAAGTATATATCCTTGTACCATTTGTTGTTTCTCTCCAGATATTCAACAGCGTCCTTGACATGAGCTTTTCTCACAAACTGGTACTGATAATGACCTTTGTACGTAAGCTTTCTCTTCAATTTCACTCGGATCATTTGATCGTCAGACTGGCATCTTGGCAAAATGTTAGTGGCTATTTCAATACTAGTTGGAATACAAACAACTGGTCCGTGGACGCCGTGTTGTGCACCTCGTGGGAGTGCTACCATTTTCATGAATGGAATATGAAGAGCAACCAAATGTTGTTCTAGAGGGTTGAGGCATTTCAATTCTCTGGGAATTGTAATCAATTCCAGGTTGTTTCTTGCAGCTTCAGCTGGCATTTTACCATCAAGAATTTTTCGGTGGCACGTGAAACAAATCCACAGGGTCGAGCTCCTGCAGTCATCACTACATACTTCTGTACATTCATGGACGAATACATCTGAAATACATGTCTCTGCAAACTGTGCTGCATTATTTCCTCTTTGTTTGTATGTTTCTGGTTTACAAAGCAGAACTCCTTTTCGGAAAAGTCTTCGATGGCATACTGAACATATACAGTCGGGACCATGACAAACCTCATCTTTAAAAGCAGCCGAAACCTTCTCCATATCTTTTCTTTCCTGTAGTCGATTCAACTTTGCTGTGTTATATTTCTGAATGCTTTGCGCTTTCACAGCTTCTCTGTGCTGGCCATCTTGCTGATATTTCCTAACGCTCTGCGCTTTCACAGCTTCCCTATGCTGGTCATCTTGCTGATATTTCCTAACGCTCTGCGCTTTCACAGCTTCCCTATGCTGGTCATCTTGCTGATATTTCCTAACGCTCTGCGCTTTCACAGCTTCCTTATGCTGGTCATCTTGCTGATATTTCCTAACGCTCTGCGCTTTCACAGCTTCCCTATGCTGGTCATCTTGCTGATATTTCCTAACGCTCTGCGCTTTCACAGCTTCCCTATGCTGGTCATCTTGCTGATATTTCCTAACGCTCTGCGCTTTCACAGCTTCCCTATGCTGGTCATCTTGCTGATATTTCCTAACGCTCTGCGCTTTCACAGCTTCCTTATGCTGGTCATCTTGCTGATATTTCCTAACGCTCTGCGCTTTCACAGCTTCCCTATGCTGGTCATCTTGCTGATATTTCCTAACGCTCTGCGCTTTCACAGCTTCCCTATGCTGCTCATCTTGCTGATATTTCCTAACGCTCTTCGCTTTCTTAGCTTCCCTATGCTGCTCATCTAGGCTGTATTTCCTAACGCTCTGTGCTTTCGTTTTTTCGTGGTCATGCTCATCATGATGGTATTTTCTAATCCTCTCTGCTTTCATAGCTTCCCTATGCTCAAAATCCTGCTCGTATTTCTGAATTGCACATGCACTTACACTTTTACGATACTGCTCATCCTGTTCATATCGTACTTTGGCTTGAATTTTCTTTTTATTCCTGAATTCAACACTGGTCCAATACCGATCTTTTTCATTTGTCAACTTCATTCTCTTGACATCTGAATCTTCTTTTCCAACTGGAGAACGTTCAGCTGCTCTTTTCAGTCGATGATGGTCTCGGCGTAGTCGATCATGTGCACGTTTACCTCTATGTTCACGATTTTGTGGTCCTTTCCCTTGACAGGTAATTGAATTATGGTCCAGCTTACGTTTTTTCATATTCTGGTTCAACAGAACTTCTGATGGTTGAGTTTCTCCATCTGTTGGTCTCTTCCTTGATATACGTTCTCCTTCAACATCAGTTAAAGATTTGTCAAGTCTTGTTCGATGACGACTTGAACACTGATTTGCCGCTGCTTGAACACACTCTACAACTTCATAGTGTGAGTCACTATGTTTCAAGTATATAGCCATTCCATCATTTGGTATACTCTTGTTTATCTGCGTCTTTGAAAACTTTACCCATGTACCAGTGAAAGTGCAAATATCAATCCCTAACATATCAGCAGCTGCAAGTATTTCTACTTCAGTAGCCCATGTTTGCAAATATTGCATTCGTGACTGTGTGATATACTCTTTAATGCTTGTATATCCTGATCTCAAGAAAGGAACAAAGGCTTGGTCTTTCTCTTGGAGGTATCTTACAACAGCTAACCGTATCTTTCTATGATTCTTCTCAGTGCCACTCAATGCATAAGACAATGCTCTGAAGAAACAGTTACCATCACCAACGATCGACACAGTTTTACAAGGTTCTCCTATGTCTTCTACAGAGTTGGGTTGCGGAGATTCTGTATTCCTTTCATTTACGATAGCAAGTATACTACACAGATGCTCACGAACCTTTGATGTGATTGGGTGAAATGACAACTTGGTACGGTCAATTTGACCAATAGCCAAATCGGATTCACATTCAGCAGGATGTTGATGGATAGGAGATCTTGCCTCATCACCAGCAATGATATTGATCCCAGTTATCTCAAATTGTGTATTCTCACCAACGTTCATAGATGCTCCCAACTTGCAACAATGTTCATACACGCCACTGATATTTCTAAACTGGATTGCTACACTAGTCCCATCACTGATTTGCAATCCTTCAGAATTTCTCGAATGACTGTCAAATACACAGTAGCTCCCATCTTCCTGAATGACAGCATATGTCTTTTCTGCTAAGGTCACAAAACAAGCATCAAACTCTGATAATGCTTTTCCGAATGCATTGTCAAGCGACATCAGGATGTCCAGGTTAGCAATCTCCACAGTATTATTGATCAGGCCAGTTAGAGATTCACCTAGAGTCAATCTGAAGGTTTTGCCAAATAACTCGACTGCGTGTGGTAAATCAGAAACTAAGAGATATGCGTCAGTCATTGTTGGGGAAGCTGTTAAAAGGCTATACAACTCATCTCCACTTTGAAGAATAGTGTCAAGATCATCTGCTGTCCATGAAGAAATATTCACGATTTTACTGAAAACTATGGACAGTAAGCTGTTCGCTACACATTGCCTACCGCTGTTTTCTACAAACTGACGATGCCCTTGATGAAACCGTCCTTGTACCCACAATTTCCTGTTCTGAAATTCATTGGCCAAATTTTCAGCATCCACCTGAGCATTTGTCAGCTCTTCAACATCATTTTGTAGTTCATTGGAGACCTGAGATTCTATCTGAGAAATGTTTTGAAAATAGCTTCGGGAATGGCTTTGAGTAAGTGAACTGCTTTCACATTGGCTTTCGTTAATTTTTTCAGATTTGGTTTGAGTTTTGAGTTTTGGCGCCTTTTTAGGGGGCAAACCCTGACCGTCATGAGGACTTTTTGATTTAGAAGGGAAGTTATAACCCTTGTCAATGTCACTCGTCTCTTCTTTTTCTTCCCACGTCCTCTTCCTGGCCCCCGACATCTTCCACCCTTTTCTACGTGGCATAATGGTATCTACAAAGAGAAATTAACTTTTTTTAACATTTCTCAATTTATTATTTTTTTTGTAATATGCAGTGTACCATAATGTACACAACTAGGACATCAAATAGACCACCTCACTGAACTTACTGAATGGAAATATAATCTATAAAACTACCTTCTTCAGGCGTATGCTGTAAACCAGTAATTGTAACCCTGGATGTTTCCCTGGATGTTGTTACTACGTATTTCCCTGGATGTTGTTACTACGTATTTAACCCTGAAACACAATCTACAGGTTATCCATTTTCTAATCATGGTAACGTGGTAGGTTTTGACAGAAAATATTACAGTAGACTGATTGTTCGCTCACCAGTATTACAGTTTTGCATAGCTCAGTCATGAGTGAGTTCGAATTTGGCATCCGTCCATCAGACCGAGATCGAGCAAATGGCCTTGTATGAGTGAATGCTAAACAAATCTGTCATACTGGTAACAAAACAGCTCAAGGTCCGTTCTGCAAACTTTATCAGCTCTATCAGTTAAAAATGAAGACGTGGTTCACTGTAAAACTGTTGCTAGACATAGAAATAGAACTCACCAGAATTTGTGTGGCCATGAATGGTTTTCTTCATTACCTTCTTTGTTACAGAGTGACCCAGTACATTTATTTCCCGCCACAGAGACAGAGATACAGCGAGCGAGCGAGAAAGATTGAGATAGAGAAAGAGAGAGATGGAGTTCACTTGGAGTATTTCCCTTCAGAGATCTGTTGCATTTCTACAGTTAATCACTTCAAGTCCTCTCTCGACATGGGTCACGTTTTTCCATAGATTTCAGTTTTGTGTGCTGCATAAATTTGAACACTTTACCATTTCCCAATAACCAGTTAATTCGCATTTCTCATGTTCGAAGTGTGAAAAATCTTGCAAGCCCACACAGAAATAAAGAGTGAGACAGACTTGACAAACATCAGGAATATAAAACTTCAAATTGGAAACTCTTTCTTGACCCCGTGGACAGAAAGCTACCCTTGGATATATCGCATCATAAACGATGAGGAATGAAATGTTTTGTTGGACATTGATAACCCCCAAATTAGTGGCCCAAACGTTACGCGCTGTACCACACTAGTTTTAAAATCTTGCATTCCATGAATAAAACGGTTAAATCATCTCAAGATTACACCCTCATCAAGAAAAGCCAACCATTTACAGATTTCATGTGGTTGTGTTATGATGTGCACTTCGGAGAGACATATCTGAACGACAAAGTGGTATAGTCGACAAAATAGAAAGACAAAATATTGAAATAAATCTAAAGGGCAGTCATTTTTATTCAGAATTCTCAAATAGTTCCATAGATAGTTCCATCAGAGGCTATGCTAAGTTATTTAGGAGCAAGCAACATATTCAACAACACATTCATCATGACATGTGAAGATCAATCTTTTATTCAGTATTAACGGAAAAGTGGAAATATTCGACGACTAGTAACAGGTACAGACTTTTCTTAAATTCAAACCCTGCATGTGGTCATTGCCAACATCCAACCCCTGGTGTTAGCACCTCACCACCACCAATCTCAGTAAACTCAGATATAATATCACAGAATATTACATCTGAATTCAGCTCTATATAAATCCTGTGCAAATCAAAAACTACTACTGTTAGCCAATCAGGTGGATAGCTTGTTAAAACAATTTCAAAATCACTGCCACAGTAATTACACCGTTATCACGTGGTTTAATATATAAATATTTTCCTGAAACAGTATCCAAATATGACATCATTTCCAGTCAGTGTGCGTGGAAAACCGTACAGACCAAAGAGTTTACTCACGACGAAAAGTCTGGCTTTCTTGGTGATAGAAAATATCAGAAGATTGTGCCATGCGAAGATGTTAATTTCCATGAAGTAAATGTCAGTTATTGTCAGAGAGAAAAGGTACAAATGGTCATCATTGGATTATTATGGGATCTCATAAAACATCGGCGAACATTTCGCACGAAGTTTCAATAGCGTTATATTCCCCTGATTTACTGTCTTGGTTTACCTAATTTTGCACCACCACATACATATTTATTTTCTTACACTCCCTTCCACCAATTCGCCATTTTCATTGGTATGCCTGTAGTTCGGTTGAGGAAGCAGGCAGCTCCGGATACATCACTGCTTTAGTAAAGCCAATTCAATGATTACTCTGTTGCAAAGAAAAATACTGTACCTTTGTTCAGTCTATAATAAAGTGAAGTACCACTCCATTGTTCACTCGCTTGCAAGCTAAGTTAAGGATAGTCAGAATCTTTGAGATTTTCGAACATTTTTGCCAAGTCTAAATTACAAAAAAGGCCTCGCATTATTATAATGACGAAATTTTACAACACAATGATAGTGAGACAATGACAAAAAACTGTATTTCTTTTTTCTCTAGCACATTGCAAGATTGTTTCACATCTTCTGTATATTTTTTTTCTTAACAATAACAATTGGTCAAAGTGTTATTCCATATGCTTTCATCCAGTATTTCATCAATTAACATAACAGTTTCCACAATAGATGTAATTTGAGAGAAATCCGAGTAGCGGTTGTCAAGTTATGCTCCGGGAAACGAAATGTTACGGACGGACGGAACGACGGACTGACGGACAAACGGACGGACGGACAAGCTGAAACCAGTATACGCCCCCTACATTACGTGTACGGGGGGTATAACAATTGATTAGTAATTTTGTTTGCAGAATTTTGAATTTATTTTGAGCGAAAGAGATCGAAACAAGAGCCCAAGGGGCTTCAATATACGCCCGTATATCTGGAATTACATTGGTCCAAATTTCAAGGTGGTTTAATAACCTTGATTCCAATTGGTAGCTATCAATCCAGAGAAAGGTCTACAATTTTGTGCTTCTTAGAATGTAACCTATATCAGATCTTTGAATGATTAACTAAAATGGGTTTAACTTTAGGTAACTAGTTGACCTTGAAGCAAGAGCCGAGAGCTCACAAATCTCACACTGAAATCAAGAATAGTCAAACACAGGAGAATAGTAGTTTTCCTGCAAATGGATTCCTTTCAGCCGAAAGAACTGTTCATGAAGGAAGAAGAAAGTGATGAAGTAAACCTTTGTTCTTGAGTTAATAAACAATTATGAAGTTCATCAAGGACCTCTCTCCCCATCGAATTAGTAAATGTATGGTTTTTATTTCACATTATTTTAACTAAATTGTAGCTGTTTCAAACTCCACAGGACAAATGCCATAAACATGTAGGGGAGAGAACTCTGAAAACTTGATTCAGTTTTGAGGGACTGTGTGACCTTGACCTTTTGCAAATTGATCTCAAAATGTATGGCTTCTCTTCGCCATGCGAGTATGGTATACTCAAAGTTTGGTACCAATCATACCTTGAAACTAGAGATATCACATACACGACCTCGTCTTCGACAGGCATATGAAAATGTGACTTTTAATGATTTCTTGATTTTGGGGTCACAGTGACCTTGACCTTTGACCCACATTTTGGTATGTAACACATGTTCCTCTAATGTATCTACTGGGAGAAAAAAGTTATTTTTGATGATTTCCTGATTTTGGGATCACAGTGACCTTGACCTTTGACCGTGACCTGAATTTGATACATGACACATCGTCTTCCCTCAGTGTATCAATGGACACAAAAAATCATGGTTTTTAACAATTTCATAATTTTGTGGGTCACAGTGACCTTAACTTTCGGCCTTGACCTACATTTGGGTACGTGACACATCATGTCCCCCTAATATATCTACTGACACAAAAAAGTAATTTTTAAAAATTTCTTGATTCTGGGGTCACAGTGACCTTGACTATTAACCTTGACCTGAATTTTGGTACATGACAAAATTGTCTCCCCTTAATATATCAATGGACACAAAAAAATCAAGATTTTTAACAATTTCATGATTTTGGGGTGACAGTGACCTTGACCTACATTTTGGTATGTGACACATCGTGTCCCCCTAATGCTGACACACAAAAAAATATTTTTATTAATTTCCTAATTTTGGGGATAGTGACCTTTGACCTTCGACCTTGACCCAATGTTTGGTATACAACACATCATTTCCCCCTATTGAATCCACTCACAAAAAAATTAGAAGTCTTTAATGATTTCCTGATTTTTCGGTACCACTGACCTTTGACCTTGACATACATTTGGTATGCAACACATCGTCTCCCCCTAGGGCATTCACTCACCAAAAATTAGAACTGTAGATAGAAAACTATCAATGATCAATGATTTCCGGATTTTAGGCAACAGTGACCTTTGACCTCTGACCTCGACCTTAATTTCGGTACGCGACACATCGTCTCCACCTGGTGTATCCACTCACAAAAAATTGCAACTGTGGATAGAAAACATTCAGAGATATAGACCGGACACGAACACTTCAGTGATTTCCTGTTTTTCAGGCCAGTGACCTTTGACCTCTGACCTCGACCTTCATTTTTATACGCGACACATCGTCTCCCCATAGGGTATCCACTCACCAAAAATTGGAACTGTAAATGGAAAAGTGTTCCAGATATAGACCGGACACGGGGGACGGACAGACGGACGGACGGACACATGGACACACGGACAGACGGACGGAAACCGCCATCACATAATACGTCCGCCTTTTTGGCGGGCGTATAAAAAGGATACAGGAAAACACCAAGATATTATCTTTACAAGTTAACAGAGTTTCAAGAATTGTAGAAACTGTACTTGACATGTCGGTTGTTATAGTACAAGTGAAATAGTCAAGAGGATCCTCCGTTTTCGTTTTGTAGTATTTTTTTTTTTTTCGCACGCAAATCTTTTTGACAATTTAGCATGAGCTATGAAACATACGTAGGCCTACATAAGATTTTATAATTAGGAACGAATGCTAATTCTGTTCTGCTTACTGGGCTACTTTAAGATATCTCTTTTGAGATACCATGCTCTGAAATAGCAAGGTGGTACTGATACACAATATAATACTGAAGGGACACGGTGTCTGAATCCTGATTATCTCCTTTCGATCGTAACATGCAATACCGATAGTCTACAGTTGTCGAGTTGTGACGTTGAGTCACAAGAGTGACATTCCTCATGTAGCCGACCCATCAGCAGATGAAACGATGGAGCAGTTCACTTGCAACGGCATGGACTAAAGTAAACTGATCTAAAATGTGAAGAAATACATTTTAATTCGGAATCATTTGAACTCCTTGATATAGATGGTGGAAGTATGGATATTCTCTATACTCAATATATAGAATACGCCCCACCGTTTGATCCGCCGACTCTTTATGTTTACCTCGTGTCAAAAACGTGTCTCAAGCAACATGAACAATATAATTAAATAACTATATAAATTTTGAAATTCATCAACATGATTAGTGGTCAATTCAGTGTGAAATTCAAGAAATTTAAGTATTGTCTGATTATAAATGTCCTGAAGGCTACATGTATAATCTTATCAAACTTCTCTGTGAACTGATTAGTGGCAATGGTTATATATGCTACATCAGGTTTATTCAAGTCTCTGGATCATCTCAGATTCTGCTCCCTGTAGTAGATGGCCATTTCCAGTGATTCTCAGCAGTCTCTATCACCAAACTATTTTAATATTCTCCATGCCAATGGTGGTGACCACTCTGAGGAAACGGTCTCTGCCATACTCCAACACATACCAGTCCCCTAATTGGAGAATCGGCAGCCAGAAAAGCGATCACTCCTCTAAAAAAACCTTTTAAAAGCTGTTAGAAGAGCCATTTACGAGAATGGGGATGGAACTAGTAACTCTCATTTTATTATTCTTCTTGCAAGGAAAGTATTAGTAATATTTTCAAACTTCTTAACATTATGAAATGCGACAATATTATCTGACAATCATGTATGAAATGTTGATAATAAACGTAAGAGAAACCAGTTATCCCTAATGTGTTTCATTGTTATTCCTTTATTTCTTTCTGTGCCTTTCCTCGGATTCTGCGATCTTTGATAAGTTTGTCAATGTTTGGCACAGTTTGCGCGAAACTTCTGATACGCCTACGGTGCCATGCCGTTTTCGGCCATATACGACAGAACACCACCAATGTTCCATTTGAACTCGTGAAGTTTGTTATTATTCATAGTACTCCATAAAGATGGAAACAGCTTTCTTACATAAGCGCAGATAGATGGACTGAAATGGCTGTATGGTATTCCAACAGGGTCAACTTCCCCCTGATGTTAGCTCTCCACCACCACCAATCTCAGTAAACTCAGATATATCAAAGAATATTAATTCAGCCCTATAAACAATCCTGTGTGAATCAAAAACTACTATTGTTAGCTAATCAGATGGATAGCTTGTTGAAACAATTTCCAATTCACTCCCACAGTAATTAAACGGTTAGCATGTGATTTAATATAAAAACATTATCCTGAAACAGTATGCAAATATGGCAGCATTTCTAGAAAGTGTGCGTGGAAAACCATAAAGACCAAAGAGTTTACTCCCGCCAAAAATTCTGGCTTTGTTAGGGGTAGAAAATATCAAAAGATTGTGAAGTGCGAAAATGTTAATTTCCGTGAAGTAAATGTCAGCCATTGTCAGAGAAAAAAGGTAGAAATGTTCATCATTGGCTTATTATGGGATCTCATAGAATATTGGCGAACATTTTGCACAAAGTTTTCATAGTGTTATATTCCACTGATTTACCGTCCTGATTTACCAAGATTTTGCACCACACATACATATTTATTTTCTCACACCCCCTTCCACCAATTTGTCATTCAAAATAAATGCTTATTTATTTCTTTTCCAATTATCACTCTCTACAGCAGCTCTCCTGTGGGCCAAGGCTACAGGAAGGAGCCTAATGTATTCAGTTTTTGAGAATAAATACTAACCTGCAATTTGAAGGAAATCTATTCAGAACCGAAGAAAATATCCAATTATATTACCTCGCATTTTATAGATAGATCTCTTGACGGATCTGATGGCATCAGGGGGCAAAGTAATTCGGCATGTAACCTCAGTCATAAAATTCAACAATGACATTGGTCAACTCATTGCCCCAGCTCGTCTGTCTTGTTACATACAGTATGAAAACATGAGCAAGGAATCTATGTATACTTCAGGATAAAAATGCAGAAATCATGTTCAGATGATGTGCAAAATTTCACTGCTCACAGAAAAATTGTCTCCAATATATTGACGAAAATTCCGTTCCCTCTCAATGTGAAACAGACAGTCGTAGTTAAACTAGCTGATCAATCAGTGCCAGTGTCAGTGGCACAATCACGGCAGGTCGGCAAGCCGCCCGACCTTTCCGAGTTTCCTCCACATTAGTTTGTTTGAGGAAACGATACATTTCAAAAGTTTGAAAAGTGAATTTCTTTTAAGATATATGATTGTCGGTCTCTTCAAGTGCTTCCTGCCACGAAAATAAAACACACAAAAAGGGACAATGTAGACAACAAGGTAAAATATTGGGAACTTTCAATTTTTCCCCAAGACATAAGCAATAAACAGGCGTTCGTGGGGACCCGCCAGTCACAGATAGCACATTGTTGGACAACTTACCTCCCTTGACGGTCTTCACACATATATCGTAATGAAGTTGAGAACGATGTCGGCAAAACAGTAAGTTTATTTTTTGAGTTGCGTTTGTTGTTCTACCTGTCACAAGAAAATATTACAGATGGGACTTTTCAGACACATGAACATTATTTCGTGCCCTGATGCAATAATAGCACTAAATTCTTCATTCTCTGTAATCAAGTTCTTCATCTTGTAATCGACCAAACATCTGCATACACTCATCTGTTTAGACTCCCACGCCATCTTTCTATTTATTTGGGATGTCTTTTTAGTTTGTGCATGGTAATTTGTCATTTTACATAAGATTGCATTTCAGCAGTGTCGATCATACTCACATGGACAAACAGATCGTTACATTTTCCCTCAATTTCACCAATGGAGCCTGTAGGCACCCAATAACGATATTTTTACAGACATATAAACACCAATGAATGATTACACTAAAGCAGTTTTATTGATTTCTGTCTTACTTTGCATAGTTGTAGGTTACACACCACTAAATCATTTTTGTACCGATGGTTATCTTAGATAACAGAAGACCGTCTACAGGTATTGCACCATATTCATTAAGTGAACTGTTTTGTGTAAAAGTTTTTGTTTATATATCTACAACATGAGCCGTGTGACTGACGTCACAGGACCTACGAAGTACAGTAGGCATTAGGACTCGAACGCGAACTGAACTCCCCACCCCCAGTTGAAATCCTGCGTATATTAAGATGGGCACTGCCCAAGTCAGAATCGCCACTGATTTTCATCAAAAATCACCAGAAATTTTCATCAAAAATAGGTCAGCTCAGAACTTGTTGGTAAGAGTCTCCTAATGCGCCTTCATTCCAAAATAAATAACGATCACCTATTTAATTTTACATTTTTTTTAAAGGAAACAGATTGAATAATATAGGTTCACTAGATTTCAAGCTTTACGTGTGAAAATACATGTACATCTCTCTTTTGGTTTTTAGTGCCCTTGTCCAGGATCAAAACAACTTTTTGAATCACAACACCTTCTATGCACAAGATAATAATGATTCTATGTGATTCTCCTGAGCATAACCGGCACAAAGACGAATAAATAGCGTCTGTACATCACGTTGTTATCTAGATATATGAGACAACACGTTTTGGGTATCGGCAATCTGATGAATGTACTATTCCGTTTTCCTTGTTCACATTATATTCTATGGCAGTTGATCTGTGATTTTCTTCATTGATAAACGTTAAACCACCTCACCTTCGTTGTGCAAACAGCGCTGAATGTTTGAGGATATATGCAGTAGGGTATATTTAGCCGGAGAGTAACTGATAGGCCTACTCATTAAATGCGATAAAACGCTGGAGCAAAACGGACCACAGTTGCCCAATGATGACATGTTTGGATGTGAAATAGGATACACGTTACAGGGTACAGCTTACATATATATAACAATATACTGAAGTGTTGATTATCAATCTAATTTCAATCAGAATTATTTCAGATAAGAACTTGCTGGTAACAAGTGAGTGAGTAGGATTTAACGTCGTTTTCAACATTGTTTCAGTCATATCACGACGGTGCCTACATGTGCCAGAACACGAGAGTGTCCACAGTTCCTATTATTCTGGACACTGATCAGCCCAGTCAGTACAGCACCCGGTCACCCATCCAAGTATTGACCGAGCTCAACGCTTATTAACTGCTGGTAACAATGCACTAATGCACGTTCATGCCAAAAATTAAGGTTCTAATGTCAACGGTTCTCCTTATTTTGCCGACGAAAGGATTCGGATGGACTCACTCATTACCGGACAATTTGCGATATGTAGCCTACTTCGTAGGAATAGTTTGTGTTAATAACTTTGAAGTTTATTGGTCACTTTGAAAATAGAAATAAATTTAACGAAATTTTCAATACACACCTCTTACCCTCGACATGGTGGTGTTTATTCTACAACATATCTTTATCAAGCTGTGACTCGGAAAAACGGTACATAAGGAGATCTCAATTTTCGATATGTTGAAGTCAGAAACAAGGCTTTTTGACAATATATGTTATTAGTCATGGATAAATTTGGGAATAGAGTTTTCTGGACATGTTTCAGGTCATTATACTGCATAAATAGTAAGGAGATTATTTGGTGGTGTGCAACATGCAACAATGCCTCATTGACCTCGGCGTACCGCAGCGCCCTGTATGTTTTCAAAATATCCACGTTCGTGTTTATATCATAGTCT
This sequence comes from Hanleya hanleyi, assembly GCA_036873755.1. Taxonomy (NCBI): domain Eukaryota; kingdom Metazoa; phylum Mollusca; class Polyplacophora; order Lepidopleurida; family Hanleyidae; genus Hanleya; species Hanleya hanleyi. The sequence continues at coordinate 35,811 of JAVTVY010012919.1, forward strand.
GAATTTATATGTGAAATATATTCACACATTTTTCAATGTTTAAATTTAACCATGACATTAAAATGTGTAGTTTATCTGTTAATGATAATAATTTGTTGAAAAATGACCAAGATAGTGGGGCTAGGTATGTGATCAACTGATAATGCTCTCCAGGGTATGAACAGATGTGTCAATTACTGCATGAATATGTGAAAACTAAAATTTATAGAGGACTAACCCTCAATTGGCGTATAATACTGTACCTCAAATGACATGTTTTACCCAGCTTATGTATAGTACCTCATATGAGATATTCAACCTAACCTTTTGAAATACTAGTAACGTTTTCATCAATTTTCAGTCAGTGCCTATACTATACAGCATGCGTGAGGCAAAAGTTTACTCGTTGTTAGCATTTTACTATTGAGGGAAAACATAATAATAATATAATAATAATACTTTATTTAACGAGGAAGGACATTTGGCGAACCAATCTTACGTGAGTTCCTCAAAAAACAACATGAAAGCACCAGAAAGTGCAAAGCAGAACTATATCTACACCAATAACAGAATTAATAAAGGAGCACACACAGCTGAAGCTACAGAATAAGGAGCAGACAACTCCCAGCAGTCCCTAAATATTTGCTTCAGGCCAAGTATAATGACGTAGTTGTTTTGAGGTACGAACACATATTCTTCTTAAACGATCTAAGGGACCATTCAAAATTTATCCTGAGGGGGGGGCCGGTGGAATTTGAGGGGGGGTCACCAATAACTTAGAGCCCTACGAAGGGGGGGTCATGTGTAACTAGACTGTGTGTAGAGGGGGGGGTTATCAGTAACTTGATAAATGATGATGATAAATGGACAGCTATTCAGCTAGGATTTCTTGAGCTTCTGTATGAATTTCATGTTTTTAGGTTGAAGAACCAGGCTGGACTTTAGATCTGGAAATACATGTATCAGAACACGGCTTTGTTTATCCATGGAGCCTACTAAAACAGTAGGCTTTACGGTTTATCATAAGCCTAAACAGCATACAGTACCATATATAGACCTACGTTGTGTTAGCATTAATCTCTGTAAAAACCTCCTGTAGTGTAATAGGACATTAGACTGGTAAATGGCTTTATAATCATATTTACTCTTCTCAAGATGTTACTTCTATTTATATCTCCTACTAATCTCTCATTGTTATTTATTATTTATCTATTTATTTATTTATTTATATATTTAGCGCTGGAAAAGATATTCAATAAACAAAGTAATGTACCGCGAAATTCGAATAAAACATTGAGTTGATGGGCCGCGAAATCCGAATGGGAAGCGGCCCTTAAACTACAATTTCAATCAATCTCAAGATGTATTAAAAGCTAGGCCCCTATTCATACCAGGTAGATTTGAGTTACTACACAGTGCATCTAGCAAATCCTTTATCTAAACACACCCAGGTGCAGTGCAGCCTGGACATTGTGGACATTGACTAGCTAAATGAATATATAGCCTGCATTTTGAGACTGAAACAAACCATTCAATAATTTATGCTGCCCCAAAGTTGAAGAAATAAATTGTGGCGTACTACAAGACAAGTTGTACTGACGGTAGTTTAATGTCATGATGAGGATAATATTATAAAATATAATAATTTTAATAGTTTTATAATAATACAACACCGTCTATTTTTTGCAGGGTTTTTGTAGCGAAGACGACATGATGAATACATGAAATTAATCATGTCGGATTCGTCCGAATTTTTATAAAGTTTATCTCTCTGTCAGGATTTGTGGGGTAGCCGTGTCAGTCTATTAAACTAGTAGATAGACGGGAACGTAACACCATTTGAGACTAACTATATTTATTCTACACGAGCTTTCGCAGATAAATCTGCTTCCTCAGGTGTGAGGTGAATTTGATTTGATTTGATTTATTTATTTATTTATTTATTTATACATTTAGTACTGGAAAAGAAATTCAATAAACAAAGCAATGTACCGCGAAATTCAAATAAAACATTGAGTTGATGGGCCGCGAAATCCGAATGGGAAGCGGCCCTTAAACTACAATTTCAATCAATTTCCCTGAGCGGTTGTATTTAGTATTAACTGTCATCATGATGCAGTATGACATAATTTTATCTTAAACATGTGAATGCGAATAAATACATCATACAGAATGTAATCTCCCAGTTTCTCGCAGTTTAATGTTGTACTGCAGAGCTAACACCATACCGCGAATCACTTTATCAACGAATATAGCTCTTCATGTTATTAACGTGTTTTCAATCGGTCTTAATATAATTCCACACTGCATCATTTAGTGCCCCTGACTATGTTGGAATGGTGTACGGACATTTCCCCCATGGACATTTCTTCCACCCTATATTTTTAGGTTATTTTGAACATGGTTATTGAATAATTTTGTAATAACGCACTTTGTTTTGTTTTTTTTTGTATATAAAGATATAAGGATTTCCAGATGTTTCAGAGGTATCCAGTCAATTCACCCACAAACCGATTCACCCATAACCGATTCACCCACAACTTCAGGTCGATTCACCCACAAAAAAAAGTCAACTCACCCACAACCAGGCCAATTCACCCACAGTCTCAATGTTGGTTTATTCAACATATTTAATGGATATATATGGATATGAAGTACATCCAGGATACCTGGTTGGAGAACTCGGACTGGCTGTATAATCCGGGAGCAGGTCGAAAAACCTGGAAATATAGTCCACCTAATGTTTTTTGATGGATTCTATATCTTTTCGATGCGCTGATCACGAAACCGGATGATGCCACCTTGGCATCCTTGGGGAAATCGAAATATCCAAGATGGCCGCCATGAGGCATTTCCTGGTTATTATATCGTGCTGAATTGTCTCATGGATGATCTCTATCACTGATTGTGATATATTTGACTATAAATTTGGGATAAATTCAATCAGTACATACGTCACACAACAATTTGGCAAAAACAAACAAGAATAACAGGAAAAATTATTCAAGATGGCTGTAGTTGACCCTTTAACCCTACATGGCCTGGGGGCCGAAATGGTCCCCCCTACCAAACTTTCTGCGCTATCTCCGGAACGACAAAAAATAGAGAGCTGAAACTCCTTGATTTTATAGTTTATCATATTGGGGTGATTTCGAGACTATTTGCATACCCCCCCCCCCCACTGAGTAGAGGATCATGGGCAAATTCAAGATGGCGGCCACGTTGCTTACCATAAAAGTGATGTTTTTGTCATATTTCTTCACAATTTCTGCTTTTTCCCGACGAAAAGTGGGCAAAAACTATTTATTTCATATCACATTAATATTTACTATTTTATCCTGCAGTTTTTACGGAGAAATTGCATAAATAAAAAAAAATCGGAAAATTCGACCGAAAAATCGACCAAAAAATGCCGTTTTTGAAAATGACGTCATCAAAGCGGCCATCTTGGATTTTTTTACATTTTCTGGTAGAGCAAGGGTATAGTGTGGTAAGTTTCACCTCCCTAGCTCAAGGGGTAAGAAAAATAATTAGGGAGGCCATTTCGCCCCCCCCCCAGGTCAGGACAGGTCCCAAAAAAAACACGCCAGATAGGGTTAAAGTATGTCCGTCTCTTCGAAATATAAAGCCTTGAATTTATTGGTTCCCTCAATCACCCATGGCTTTCAAAGTGCTGATATATATGACATATTTGAACCTCTGCTCTTCCGTGAGGCAGAGTTTCTAAACTTGCAGATGAGACTGGTATCAGCGGGGAAACTTTGAAGAAAAAAAGAAGAAACTTTACTGTCAGATCCAAGGAAAGATTTTTTGGATTATGGAGAGAGTATCGTGATGAAAGTAAGACTGCATCCCAGCTTCTGCGAGCCATTGGTTGGTTGGTTGATTGAAGTTTAATGTCGCACCTAACCTTATTGGTCACACGGCGATGATGACCCAAACAAACATACCCTAGCAAACCCTAGCCCTAACAAAAACCTGGGACCAATATTTTATACTCGTCCCAGCAAAAACCTAACAAAATCTACCGAAAAATTTGAATTTCGAAAATTAGGCTCGACAGACACTGGTGATCACAATGGATCAGAGAGCCTAATTTGTTTGGCACTTTACCTCTTTACCTCGTGTGCCAGAAAAACGAAACCTGTATGGATCAACAGCATGAACTGTTCTTCCTTAATTTTTTTCTCATAATTTTGTTCTAAATGCTGCAATTTCCATCAAAGTGTGCTTTGATACCATTTTATTTGCTATTCTGTTACATTGCTCAATTACATGTATGGAGCTAATACATTTATATGTATGAAACATTATTATTTTAAGAAACATAGATTATACAATATAGGTATTATATTTCATGGTCTGTACTAAATGATATATATTGTCAGAAGTTCATATATTCTGATATTTTGTATATTTTATTAAAAAACATGTAATATTCAAACTTGATCATTCTGAAGAATAAAATGTATTTAACAGACTAAGCATTGTTTTGCCTCTTATTTGTAATCTACCCATAGATTATTTATACAATGAGTGATTGTTTACTACACTGAGACACCTGTGGATTAATTCTCAGTTACTTCAAATATTGCTTTGAAATCAACCATGGCTAAAATTCTATTGTGGATTAATTTTCCATAGCACTTTTCCAGACTCCCGCCCTCCAAAAAGCAGTCAAATAATTGCCCAATATATGCAATATACCCATGTCCTGAAATTTAGTCAGTATGTATGATGACTATAGCAACACTGAGACTGTGGGTGAATTGACCTGGTTGTGGGTGAGTTGACTTTTTTTCGTGGGTGAATCGACCCGAAGTTGTGGGTGAATTGGTTGTGGGTGAATCGGTTTGTGGGTGAATTGACTGTGAATCGTTTCAGATAATTGAGTCACAAAGTGATAAGTTATTATACATATACACAGTATCTATCAGTATTATACAGTCAGCACATTTTAAAACAAGAGCCCAAGGGGCTTCAATATACGCCCGTATATCTGGAATTACATTGGTTCAAATTTCACGGATGTTTAATAGCCTTGATTCCAATTGATCTAGCAATCCAGAGAAAGGTCTACAATTTTTTTGCTTATGAGAATGTAACATATATCACATCTTACATTGAATGATAAACTAAAATGAGCTTAACTCTTGGTAACTGGTTGACCTTGAAGCAAGAGCTGAGAGCTCACATATCCCACACTGAAATCGACAATAGTCAAACACAAGAAAATAGTAGTTTTCCTGCAAATGGATTCCTTTCAGACGAGAGAAGTGATGAAGTAAACCTTTGTTCTTGAGTTAATAAACAGGTGTGAAGTTCATAAAGGACTCCTTTCCCCATTAAATTAGTAAATGTATGGTTTTTATTTCACAACAGTTTAACTAAATGAAGCGTTTCAAACATGGGAGACAACTCCACAGGACAATATCATATAAATGCAGGGGAAAGACTTTTGAATATTCCAACAATATTCCAACACATTTAGTCAGCTAAGCTTGATTCAGTTTTGGTGGACTGCGAGCTAGAACTTTGGCAAATTGATCTCATATGTATGGCTCCACTTTGCCATGCGAGTAAGGTATACTCAAAGTTTGGTACCAATCCATACCTTGAAACTAGAGCTATCGCATGGACAAAATATGTTAATGGAAGAATGGACAGAATGCAACATCGCATTACATGACCTTGTCTTCGACAGGCATATGAAAATGTATCTTTTAATGATTTCTTGATTTTGGGGTCACAGTGACCTTGACCTTTGACCTTGGCCTAAATTTTGGTACATGACAAACCGTCTACCCTCAATTTCTCAATGGACACAAAAAATCATGATTTTTAACAATTTCACGATTTTTGGGTCACAGTGACCTTGACCTTTTGACCCTGACCTACATTGTGGTATGTGACACATTGTGTCTCCTTAATGTATCTACTGACACAAAAAAATGTTATTTTTAATAATTTCCTAATTCTGGGGTCAGTGACCTTTGACCTTGACCTAATTTTTGGTATGCATCACTTCATTTCCGCCTATTGAATCCACTCACAAAAAATAAGAAATTTTTAACGATTTCCTGATTTCTCGATCACACTGACCTTTGACCTCTGACCTTGACCTACATTTAATATGCACCACATCGTTCCCCTCTAGGGCATCCACTCACCAAAAATTAGAACTGTAGATAGAAAACTGTCAACGATCAATGATTTCCTGATTTTTGACAACAGTGACCTTTGACCTCTGACCTCGACCTTAATTTTGGTACGCGACACATCGTCTCCACCTGGCACATCCACTTACAAAAAATTGCAACTGTGGATAGAAAACGTTCACAGATATAGACCGGACACGAACACTTCAGTGATTTCCTGTTTTTTAGGCCAGTGACCTTTGACCTGTGACCTCGACCTTCATTTTGGTACGCGACACATCGTCTCCCCGTAGTGTATCCACTCACCAAAAATTGGAGCTGTGGATAGGAAACTGTCCCAGATATAGACCGGACACGAGAACCGGACAGACGGACGGAAACCGCCATCCCATAATACGACCGCCTTTTGGGCGGGCGTATAACAATATAAAAGATGTATACATGGTATATAGCATAACATTAACTGTTCGTAGGTCGGTGTCATGAAGCCATTTGATGAGAATAAAACCGAACTGAAGTGAAAACTGAGGTAAAAAATATAAACAAAATAATATTGCTAAAAAATACATCTTATACTTTACCACAATGTGATATAATGTTTTCTTAAAATGTTAAAATATATATATGTATATGATTCATATATGTTATCACTATGTGATCAATTTTATTGTTTAGAAATGTGCTATAAAATATATGTTGTGCCAAATTATTTAAAAACTATGTTCAAAATAACCTAAAAGTATAGGGTGGGGGAAATGTCCATTGAAGGAAATGTCCACCGGGGGAATGTCCGCTGGAGGAAATGTCCACTGGGGGAAATGACCTGGATTCGTTGGAATTGGGCGTGTGTTTGTGGTGAGATGGGGGGGTCATTGATAAATATGGTATCAGGTGAGGGGGGGTCACTGGTAACCTTCCAGCCAAAGGAGGGGGGGTCACACATAACTTAGGGTCATCAGCTGAATTTCCACCCCCCCCCCCAAGATAAATTTTGAACGGTCCCTAACGTTGCAGGAGGCCTTCACTGCTGGCGGTCAGGAGTTCCATAATATAGGACCTGAATATATTAACGAACGTTTGAATTTTTCTGTAGATGGCCTAGGTATAAACAGATTATTGTTTCCTGTGGAACGAAGATACCTAGAATAAATGTCATCAGTGCATTTGAAATTGGTATATAAGTAGGCAGGTACAAGTTTTTATAACCACTTTATACATCAAGATTGCCTTTTGTAGTTTTAGCCGATCATGGATATGTAGGAAGCCCAAATGAATGAAGAGATCTGCACTTGGAGTGTGAAAGGAGACATCAACAATGATACGTGCTGCACGTTTTTGTAGGAGTAAGACACGATTAAGACATGGCGTTTTTGCTATTTTTATACGACAGGTAAGGCATGCATTTAATGCATACCTGTATTAGTAAAGAGCAGCATGGAAAATAATATATATACTTGCCGAACTTTCTGGTGTGTTGGCTATTCTTTGTTTGTCCTTCAATGTGTTGATTCACGTGGAAAATCCAAACGCTGAACGGTTAACACGGTGGCTATAATTCACTATACCAGATTGTACGGTATATTCTAACCCCATGAAAATATGACCTGCTGCTGTGTTGAAATATATTTGTCTGCCCAATATATGAATCTGAAAGGCACACTAATACGTATCACGTGTTCCTCGCGCCCAACGAGCACTAGGATTGGTTAGGCTATGCCACGTTCCCTTTTCCACAGATTATGATACAAATATTGAAATTGAAACTTCAATGACGTCGCTATGATGATCACGTCATTTCTAAATTCCTGTCTTATCGAAAATGCACTGGGATCAACGGGCTCTTAACCATAAAGGAAATATGAAAACGAATGTCCTTAGCTCGCCGCCAACACCTCGTTGGGGGAAATGAGCCTGTGAAATTGTACACTGGGGGAGTCTCTCTTTCATGTGTAGGCGTACTATTTCTTATTCGTCCTCTTGAATATTGACTATACTCAAAATAAATAAAGCGACTACTGCAATACGATACATAGTGTATTCTCTTAGCTTTCAAAGACAACTGTCCTCATCCCCAGAGAGTGACTATATATATTGACTATATATCAATATTGACTATATATCCCACTGGGATATAATTTAAACAAAAAATTACATGTCTAAACAAAATATGTCTAAAATTTTTCTTGTCATTTCAAATCTTGATCCATTTTGATTCCTTGATTAGCGGATACAGAATCACTACCACGGAGTGTGTTGGTGTGTCACAGCAATGCAATTCCGATTCACACAACGAACCTGAGGTGGTTTAACGTTTATCAATGAAGAAAATCACTGATCAACCGCCATAGAATATAATGTGAAACAAGAAAACCGGAATAGTACATTCATCAGATTGCCAATATCCAAAATGTGTTGTCTCATTTATCTAGATAACAACGTGATGTAGAGACGCTATTTATTCGTCTTTGTATGGATTATGCTCAGGAGAATGACATTGAATCATTATTATATTGTGCATAGACAGTGTTGGTCTTGATTTGAATTACCGTAAACTACATAAATGCTACCTTTCTACTATAGTACTATATATAAAATTGTGTTGTACTGTTGGGAAAATAATGTGATTCAAAAAGTTATTTTGATCCTGGACAAGGGCACTGAAAACCATTAAAGAGATCGATATATTTTCACACGTAAAGCTTGAAATTTACTGAACTTCTTTATTATTCAATCTGTTTTCTTTAGTTAACAAATTGTAAAATTAAATCGGCGATAGTTATTTATTTTTGGAATGAAGGCGCAGCAGGAGATTGTTACAACAAGTCTTGAGCTGACCTACTTTTGATGAAAATTTCTTGTGATTTTTGATGAAAATCACTGGCGATTCTGACTTGGGCGGTGCCCATCTTAATATAGGCAGGATTCTAACTGGGGGCGGGGATTTCCAAGAGTTCAGTTCGCGTTCCGAGTCCTAATGCCTACTCTAATTCGTAGGTCCTGTGACGTTAGTCACACTGCTCATGTGTTGTATTGTTGGGAAAATAATGTTATTCAAAACGTTGTTTTGATCCTGGACAAGGGCACTGAAAACCATTAAAGAGATGTAAATGTATTTTCACACGTAAAGCTTGAAATCTACTTAACCTTTATTATTCAGTCTGTTTCCTTTAGAAGACTGGGTGAGTGAGTGAGTGAATAGGGTTTAACGTCGCTCAGATTCTGAGCTGACCTACTTTTGATGAAAATCACTGGCGATTCTGAATTGGGCGGTACCCATCTTAATATAGGCAGGATTTCAACTGTGGGTGGGGATTTCCAAGAGTTTTGTTCGTGTTCGAGCCCTAATGCCTACTGTACTTCGTAGGTCCTGTGACGTTAGTCACACTGCTCATGTTTAGTTTTCTGTTGTTTAATTTGCAATGTCTTAATTTCCTACGAAGTAGGCTACAGATCGCAAATTGTCATGTAATGAGTCAGTCAGCTGATCCGAATCCTTTTGTCGGCAAAATAAGGAGAACCGTTGACATTACAACCTTGATGTTTGGCATGAACGTGAATTAGGGCATTGTTACCAGCAAGTTCTGAGTTGATCGAATTCTTATTAAAATTTGATTTCTAATTATTTTTTTAATTATTTGTTGATGGCTCAGCGAGTGCACTGTCATGCCCATCGGGAACCCTTGGCTGTATGTTTCACTATATATATAACACAGTGGTGGTATATGCCACCCGTAATTGTTTTTATGAAACAGTAAATGATAATTTCCTATCATTTGTTAGTGCATTTATCTACACCGCTATGTCAGCCTCAATACACACAATTCAGTATATTGTTATCGGAAAGGGGGGTTTCTATCTAAATATGTGAAATTAGCATATGATGGACACAATATTGAATTAGTTGACGAATTCAATTATCTTGGGTTGGTATTTACAAGTTATGGGAAATTTTCCAAAACACAGAAAAATCTTGCTGAAAAGGGTTCGAGGGCATTGGGAGCGATGATGTCTAAAGTGAAAGCAAGCAGCTTGATGCCAAATGACGTAATATTTCTATTTGACAGCTGCGTTAAATCAATTTTAGAATACGCTTGTGAGGTGTGGGGTTTTCACAAAGCGGATGTGATAGAACGTATTCATCTTAAGTGTTGTTAAAATCTGCTTGGGATAAAATCGTCAACCTCTAGCGCAGTTGTATACGGAGAACTGGGAAGGATGCCATTGAGATATAATCGATTAAAGAGAATTTTAAAATATTGGTTTAAAGTTAGAAATACAGAAAATGTAGTAATTCAAACTGTATACAACGAACTCTATTATCAATCCGATAGGGCTGAAAATTGGGTAACGTTAGTAAAGAACACTTTAGGGAAATTTGGTTTAATGAGGTGTGGTTATATCCAGATTCTGTGAATGTATCGGTATTTTTGAAAACTTTTTCAGGACGGATTAAAGATTTTTATATAACTGAATGGCGGGAATGTATTGACAGATCTCGTAAAACATTTTACTATAGATGGTATAAACAAAACTTAGAATCCGAAAAATATCTGTGTATTTAAGCAAATATGAAACATCGAATGACCTTATGTCGTTTGAGAACATGGGCTCATCAGCTAAAAATAGAAACTGGTCGATATAGTAATTACCAGGTAGCGAGTATGAACAGGATATGTGAAAAGTGTGATAGGAGCGATGTTAAAGACGAATACCATTTTGTGATTATTTGTCCTGGATACAAAGATCTCCGCAACACTTTAATCAAAACTTATTATTGGAAAAAACCAAGTGTGTTTAAATTTACTGAGTTGATGTCGTCTATAAATAACAAAACTGTGTGTAATTTGGGGAAATACGTATATATGTCTATAAAACGGCGAGCTGACTCCTTCCTCGCAAGTATTTAGTATCTAATTTTGTGTGTGTAATTGACCACTCCGACAACCGTTGTACCATGTATCAGTATGCTAGCGGCAAGTTTTGCCGAAGCGAATAAAGAAAGATTGAAAGATTGTTATCACAAACAGGGTTGCATTGCCTTGCAGGCTAAAAATCATCAAATCTGGAACGAAGACTGAATACTCGTCTCGGACCCAATTTCATATGTAAATTTTCTTTCAAAGCTGAACGAAACAAGTGGAAACAGTGGGAACAAAATAACTGGGAAACAGTGGGAATATCAATACGAGTCACCTGTAAGATAAAAACCTCAGTTGTTATGCAAATATTGAAAGGTCCAAAAAAAGTTTTTGCCATTAAATGTTATCAGAGACAAGCTGCCAGTCATTTATATTTGAAAGACATGTTTCCTGAATATACTGAAAAACTTTGACTTAATGCAATGTCATCCTTTGGTTTAAACGAATTAATGTTCAATCCGAAAATACTTTTGGAGAATTAAGAAACATTAAAAATATATTTTCCGTTAAACTAAATGCTAAATAATTTGATTCGGTAATATACAGGAATATAAAAAATGATTACTTTCTTATATCGTTTCGACAAGGGCTTCGCATTTCTTCGAAATAGGTTTCAACATCTTTGTATCTCTGTTATATTTTGAGTACCTAAATGGGTCGTTAAACGTGAATTTCCACCGAGGAATACCACACAAGCAGGAGTCGTTCCTCAAGGTGCTTTGCACTACTCTCTATCGGAATTGAGAGGCACAGATTAGAAGGAAAAAAATGCCTGATAGAGCTTGGCAAGCAGGGTGACCTAGTTTCGTCGACACCGCAAATAAATTTTAGTATTTCACAATAGTTGGCAACATCGATTCACTATTCTGAACCACCCTTCACATTCAACATCGATGAGTATGCGAAGTAATTTCACAACATGCAGAAAGACACCGTCATCAATTTCACAAGTGGCAGAAAGACAGTTTCACAACATGCAGAAACTGAGACATGTATTTCACAACAGGTAGAAACTCAACTGTAGGCCTATATAAACGCAGACAATGATAATATTGACCGTGGTTAGTGAAAACTATTCCAAAAAGGTTCTTCAACTTAACTCAGTGAAATATGGCTACTCCTCGAAAGGTTTCCAAAATAACAAATGAAGGTAGTGGTTCAGAAGACACGGTGGTTGGCTTTATTCACGAGGTTTCCTCTAGCAAAATCAGTTCCACGAATTATAGCAAATATTTCAACTTCATCATCCAAACAAGCAAGAAAGAATATCTGGAGGGAGTTTGCTTCAGTGAGGAGAAAAGGAAGGAAATGGCGACAGCAGCGGACAATTCAAGGCCTGTTCGTTTACAGAATGTAATGAGAAGTTTAGGTAAGTATTTAATCTAAAGAAGATAAACATTTTTTATTTGAAGAAATGGATTCTGGTTGTCATGCTGAATACTTTAGAAGACAGCGAATTTTTCACGTGAGCTCACATATTCTGGATTAAGTAGTCTCGACCGGACCCCCCCCCACCAAAGTTATTTTTTATAATTTCATGCTATGGTTACCAGAGGTTTGTATAGCAAGGAGTGTCTTCATGATGTTGTTGTGGTTATTATATATATTTCTTGTATAGATAAATAGATAGATAGATACTTTATGAAAAGTATATGAGAAGTTGGGAATCATTTTTTATTTTTTTCAAAAATATAATTATTTCCCACCTTTTTTATACACCACAATGACAATGGATGTCATAAAAATGCCTTGTATATGACTTACTTTGCTAGACACCGCCTCCCCCAAAAGACATTTCCTCTTCTCCCCCACCCCCCAAATTTTGAGTCACATCGCCCCCAGTTTTGTCATTTCCCCCGCTAAAAAAATATGATATTCTATGGAACAGATATGCATACTCCACATTAGTGTCAAGTAGTTTGGCAGTGTTCTCAGGGTGAATACAAAAGAAGAAGACGAACACAGTTGTTGAGGCAATCCAGATATAAAATATTACATTTAGCAATATTTTCTGCTCATTGTTCATACTGGTTCATGTTGATCATTGGGGACCCGCCAGTGGTGGAGGCGTTGATATTCGCACATTCCCGTAGTAGCTGACTCAGGGTCACATCTTCATCCATGTATGCTGCCCACGGCTCGAAAGGCTTGGCCTGTTTCGATCTTGTGGACATGCATTATAGCGATCAAGTTTCTTCTCACAAACAAGGAGGATCTGTAGGGGCAGCTGGGATGCTTCGGCATGGAAGAGAGGTACGAGGACGTAGATCTAAAGGCAGATGTACACCGTTGGCTCAGAGCCTCTGGTGTTCAACCTCGGATACCATTCCTCACAGACGGTCGTTGTTAGTGTGTGCTGCTAGCTAGAGTTTTGTCTGTGTCGCAGTTGTGTGCGAAGGGTATTTCGTGTTCTTGGAAAAGGTTATTTACGCTGTAGAGGCGGGGGCAAAGTCTTTTTCCCAGTTTTTTTTATAGATATTCATATTCAGTTTTATCTTCGAAAATTTTGTGGCACTGAAGTAAGAATGAACTCCTATGAAATAGATCATCTTATATAAGTATTGACACAGGAGAAGTGTTAAACTGCTTTGTTAGAGGTGAGAAATTAACTATTTTTCAATTTCAAACAAAAAAATTCCAAATCAGTGGATTAATCACTGAACATTAGTAGATAGGCGTACAGTTTTACCTTTTAAAACGAATTGCTCACAACATGACTCGCATGTAAAATGTAATAATATATCTCAATTAACAAATTATTTGTTATACAATAAACTGAAGGTTCATATTATTTGACAAGTAATGCCGTGTATGCATATGTGTTACATAAAAAATATTTTTTTTATGTAGCGAAATGGCTAAACTGGGGTGGGGTGAAGTGACTCAAAATTGTGGAGGCCGGAAGTGACTGGGGAAAATGGTTTTGGGGGGATTCCTAGGAACAGTGGAACATAACAGTTTTGTGTTGGCTTTTTTTGGGGATGAATATCATTCTGTTTTGCATTGCTCAAAAAATGCTGATCTAAGATTGTCCCTTTTTATAGTAGATGGTCAATATCAAATACCAATATGTTTCTTAACCCTTGGTGAATGTGAACTAGAAAATATTATTACATAAACAAGGCATGTCAGCACTCCGATTAGAAGTCATTATAAAGAATAAACACACATTGTTGAAAGATGGTCCTAAAAATTGTATCAAATCATTGCTACAAGAAAGACCGTCAGAAAAGAAAATCTCACTGGTAAATATTTCTAAATTTTTTTTATCATTTACTGTGCCTACTTAATTATTCAAGGCAATGATAATTTGTGTCAGCCAGTATGAATGACAGTGTAAAGCTCCGTAGAGTTATACAAGACAGATCTGTGTGTAAGGGCTCTATTATAAGAAATTGTTATTTTAAAAAGCTGATACATTGAAACCAATTTGTACAATCAGTGAGCGAAATGCCCTGGATTGTTTCTATTCAATTCCCAACTACCTTGTGTAGTGCATTCATTTGCAGCCTTTTTGTGCCTTGTTGTAAAAGAAGCTAAAAAATTAATTGCCAGTTTAATGACATACATGTTATTTGTCCCACATGTCAGGTACATAACATTTGTAGATGTCAATTATTAATAAAGTAAAAGAAAATATTGAAAAATACCTCCTGAAACAATTTTCACATTCAACATAGCCTTTATTGTACCACATACTATACACTTTTATTAACTGCTTTTCAATATTGTGTGATTAACATTTATGTCGTCAAAATAATTGTTTCTGAGGATTTTTATTTCTGTAGATACATCTGCATGTCATTTTGATGTATGAAATTACTATATTATACAAAATACACAAGAGAAGAGACTCTTTCCTATGACAGATTTTTTTTCCAAAACGTTGCTCCGTTAAAGATTTTGCCACAAATGCCTGTACACGGCTTACACGAGGACTTCTCATTTAGATGCAGATCTGGTAGAATTGTATGTAAATCAATGTAGGTTTTATAGAAAGCATTTTTATTATGACATTCTGATGTATGAAAGGGCGGGAAATAATTATATTTTTGAAGAAAATATGCATGAGCAACATCGACGAACAAAGTCGCTGCTACCACAGAAACTGACACTTACATACCAATGTATTAAGGTTTTCACATTAGAGAGTTGCAATTAATATTCATATGATGAATACTGAGTATCAAATCTGGGGCTGAATTATCTAGAAGATACCCAATTCATTTCCATTCAACTTTATTGTAGCAAAATAACATTTGAACCTAAAAGAGCTGGGTACAAATATACAAA
>JAVTVY010012920.1:0-56009 GCA_036873755.1 Hanleya hanleyi
AGTCCGTATTTCCTGGTGATTTCATCCAATGCATGGGGGTTCCCCGCTTGCCACTATGCTGGACATAGTTTGGAGATAGAATCGGACGCACTACACACACTTTGATGACATATCGTCGTTCACCAAAACATGTTAAGTCTTCTTTGTCCTCGAAATGATGACGAGAATGCCCAGAACAGCTCCCACTTGCCCTGACATGTAAGTATATGCATAATCAAATAACAATGAAGTGGCTGCAGAGTATTTAAGATAGGTCAACCAGACGTGATGCCGTGACCGGTGCAATCATTGCCCTTTGACCTTCACAACCTCCACAATGCACTCAGCGGTCAAAGGTCAATTCGAACCCACCTTGGAATTTGTTCAGAATTGCGTCGTTACGTCGCCTTAACAGAAATTAGTTAAGAAGAAGCATAAAGGAACATTCTACTCGCTTAAGTAGGAGCAATATAAAAACGTGTAACCACATTGGCTATTGCGATCGTTATCTCTATCTTAAACATTTTGATGCAGTAAGTAAGAAAGATTTTAGAGTATATGTAAACACAACTGTCATAGATACGAAAAAAACTCAGACTGAGGTTGTATAGAGGAGCGGTGAGAATGAATAATTTACAGACTGTTCGTGGCATCATCGTTTTTCACTTTAAAGGTTTGTAATTAGACTACATAAATTCCGTTTTTTCCTTATCTCCTTCACCTTCTTCTCTCGATTTTTCCTTATTTATTTCCCTAACTTCAACACATTGGCCGATTTCTTTGATCAGGATAACTATGAGGTCAGGCATACCAAGATGTCAAGATCGTTGTGGCCACAGTCGAAAAATCAGAAATTATTCACATATGAGGGGAAGAAGAATTATCAGAAAATTAATTGAGGTCAAAGGTCAACATGGGTCACTATAACCCTATTGGTCCAAAAATGTGTGGAAATCATCGAAATTCAAATTATCTATCTGAGTGGTTACATCAGAGACGATAGCCCAGATACTGAAAATGTCAAAGATCATTTTGTGAATTTGTCAATCCCCACCCCACAAAAAACACAAGAAAAACCTATAAAAAAAAATTAAAAAAACCCCAGCAACATGAAAGTATTGAAAACATCAGTGCAATAACTCTGGTCCAAAGATGTAGATTGTGTTTAAACCTCAGAAAAACCTCACGCTGATGGTGTGATTAAGGTGTGATTAAGGTCGAAGGTCACAGGTCACCTCACGCTGATGGTGTGATTAAGGTGTGATTAAGGTCGAAGGTCACAGGTCAAGACCACTGCTGACACAAAAGGTTTTGACTGTAAGCATTATAGTGGGAAGCGATTTATCGGTTACGAAGATTGAGGTCATGCGACAGGTCATATGTCACAGTCAAGGTCGCTGACCACCAGCAACTCACGTTTACATATGTCTCAAGATCTCGTTTTAATGGCATATAGTCCGCATGGTGTTATTAAAGCTCTGGCCCCGTTTCAAGTACAGTATTTCCATGTGGGCCACAACTATAAGGAATGATCCAGGTCGTTAGCTTATACACAATATACCTGCATGTGGCCTGTACTTTATAAATGATCACACGATGGGTCTTGAAACTTCGTCGCGTGATCTATTTTTCGAAGGTGAACGGGATATCTGATCGAAAGATTAGTATCGTCTTTATTGTGGCCTTTTATGTTATTTTCCAAAACAAACTGTGCATTTCCTGCTTAAAATAGTCGACTCGCCTAAGGCGAATAAAGGTGCAGTTGCACAGTACGGGAGACGGTATATAGACCATCTCAAAGGGAGTGTGTTTGTTTGAGGGCACAGGCCCGCAAAACACGAGTTTTGGGGGGTGTGGACGGTGATATTACGGTGACGTGTCGAAATATAGGGTCTCTATATATAACCCCATGCTTTATATAAATCAACATCAAGGTGTGAAACGGACTTTGAGTGAATCGAGAAATAAACGGTTTACCGCCAAACAAAATACATCAGCATATTCTACAAGTATCACTTTATATATTCCCGTCGTCAAATTAGTAAATTTGTGCAATTTTTTACCTTTGCCGGGCGATTCAAAATCCAACCAGACTGTCCATCCATCTAGGAACAGCCCGATTATGGCGGGCTTCGTTCTCAATTCTGATTGGTCAATTTGTTTTATATAAAGCATGGGGTTATATATAGAGACCCCATAATTCGACACGTCACCGTATTACCACCGTCCACACATTTGAGAGTCTTTCTGTCAGTAAACATAACTCTTTGGCTTCCCTGATTTAGAGATGAAAACCAAAGGTTATAAAACTTATGGTTGTATGTGTTATTGAAATGGATGGATTGATTTGTAATTATGTTATGCCCATATAGACATGGTATAACAAGCCCGTAGGCTGGTTTGGCAACGGGGGGGTTCGGTAGAGAATATTGCGGAACTCTTAATGCGAGCGCCGCAGGCGCGAAGCCCGGCTAGGGGGGTCCGGGGGCATGCCCCCCCGTATTTTTTTTGAAAATTTAGATGCCATATGGCGCGTTCTGGCGCATTTTGACAGCATATGTTCGACATCCGCCAACTGCTTTTTTTCCGACTGATAAATTCAGTATATGACTATAATCGACTCGTTGTGTGAATGATAATCTTGTCGACTGGGAGATGGTTAATATTCAACCATGGGAAACCCCCTTTGATGCAGATTATTATCATTAACCCCTCATTCCGGTGTGGTGGCTAAGAGTGGGGATAAGTGTCCCGTTTCCTATCTTTTTATTGAGTGAAGAGTGTCCTACCTCTGGAGATATCTGGAGAAGAGTGTCCTTACACTCTTAATATGGGATATTCTTAGCCTCCACACCGGCCTGCCGATATATTTGTGCCACTTCAGTTCACACTTGTTACGATCTGGTAAAGAGATGGATAAATCACGCCAACAATTCCTCCGATTGAGCCATCCTATTATCAAGGAACTGGTCCATGTTTATTACTGTATATTTCGCCGCTATCTGTCATAAAGAAAATATGTCAACCAGCAAAGACTTTATCACGTTAAGAATAACAATGTACAGCGCCGGCGGAAGCTCCCAAAAAGTGGGGGGGGGGGGGGCTCGACTATCATAGCACTTTAGGTGAGGGTCCAGGGGCCGCCTAGGCACCGGAAGCTCCGCGCTCCTAGATGGCTGTCGACGCATTCTGGCCGATTTCCGGCATACAAAACGACGTATCATCACTATATAATCAACTGCATTTTGAGATTGTTTTCGTGATTTTTTTCTCGTCATTTAAAAGAAAAATTGAGTTGATAACTTTTGAATGTAAAAGAAGTATTTTTTCCTTTCCAAATTCGAACTATACGCAGTGATCTCGAAGAAAGTAACATTTCAGCAGAGGGTTGGAGAGCGCTGATGTGTTTGAAGAGAAATATGTGAACACAAAAAAAGAAATAATATGAACGCAATTTTGATTTCTAAATTTGATAAGCAGATAATCGTCCAATAAAGCGAATGCAATTTCTATGTAAATTAACATCTAAAACAGTTATTGGTCATTGTGAACGGAACAGAAGAATGAGCAAATCAGAGCATTTAACCCAAACAGCAACGTGCCCCTCCAGTGCAAAGTCACCGCTCCGTGAGAACCTGGCCTACAGGGCGGCGCGAAGCGCCGCGGGGGAAAAAACCAGCCTGTTTATCTGGTCACATTAGGACCAAAATCATGAAAAAGTCACCCAGCTTTTGTTGAAACTGGGGGGGGAGGGGCGGGGGGTTGAGCCCCCGCCCTCTCCAACTGAATGTGTAGCAATGCCAGGGAGGTCAATCGCTCCTGGCCCATGGATGCTCGCATGAAGGCCCTTCCGTGCACTCTGAATTTTTTTTCCCCCCGGCAGCGGAACTCGGTCTGCTCTGCGGGGGGGTGCGTACGCACCCCCCGAACCCCCCCAGCCTACGGGCCTGTATAATATAGAACTAAACATAATACACTCGACATATCAATTATTAAAGTTATCTTCTGCAAATGGTCTATAGACTCAGCTAAGATAACCTAAGATACTCTCAACCCGATGATCTATCAATCACATATTCTACTCAAAACAAGGAATAAAACACTACCGACTCATACTATATTCTTTCGCCATGCAACCAAGATTTCGTAAAATCCAGCGATTTAAGGAAGTCTCTTGATAATTCAATCAGCTGGTGACGCTGACCCGATTTTACCACGTAGTCGCATGATGCTGCTACGAGGGGAAAGTCAGCCAATAAATATACAGTAGTAGTAGGTAAAGGGCATTACGAGTTGCGTTTTTCGGGCGCACGAAAGTGGCGCAGGTTATTTGCCTATGTGAAATGGCTAGAAATGGCAAATCGGGAACCCTCAAAACACGGTAAGGGAGGTAACTCTTGATGCCCGTGATGATTTTTGACATATATCTGGTCATCTCCCCTGATTCGCACATTTGCATCAATACGGGGAATACGGGCCTATATTCCATCGCGGTGATGCGGTCTGGTGGTGATGCGGTCGAGGGAAAGGTTCCGCGGAGAAAAAGTAGTCCCCAGACTTCAAATACGCTGCATGGTCTGATTAGGTCGAGTGAGGTATCAAAGTGAAGCATTCGTGAAGGGGCATCAAGTCATGGGTGGGTGCATGTAAAATTAGGATTTTTTCCGGAAACTATAAAAAGCGGAACACGGACTGTACCCCTAAAATAGGGGAAAACACCTATCAACCCTAGCCAAAGGGGCTAATATCGGTCCCCGGGCTTATTGGGACCTGCCTATCAAGTCAATGGGGTGGGTGCATGTAAAATTAAGATTTTTTCCCCGAAAATATAAGAAGCGGAACACGGACTGTACCCTTAAAATAGGGGAAAACAACTATCAGCTCTAGCCAAAAGGGCTAATATCGGTCCCCGGGCTTATCAGGGCCTGCCTATCAAGTCAATGGGGTGGGTGCATGTAAAATTAGGATTTTTTTCCGAAACTATAAAAAGCGGAACTCGGACTTTACCCCTACAATAGGGGTCGGTATTATACAATATACGGGGAAATGCCTGCATGGGGTATGGGGATGGTCATTTTTTTTTCGTGGGCATTACTATGGGTTGTGGGGTCTCGTTTTTCTCGTCTCACCAAGAAAAACACGATGGGAGGGGTCCCGGAGCGAAGCGGTGAAATTTTTGGAAAAAGTCACCGAGGTCTGTATATAGGCCTATAGGCTGGCTATGGGGGGTATAGGTCCATCCTGGAAAATTCACACACGTTCATTGTGATATGTGTTGTTTGGTCTTGTTTTTCACGTCTCGTCATTTAGAACACGATGGCAAGGGTCCCGGAGCGAAACGGTGAAATTTTGGGAAAAGTACCATATAGCCCATATAGTCCCATAGGCTGGCCATGGGGGGTATAGGTCCAACCTGGGAAATTCACACACGTTCATTGTGATATGGGTTGCTTGGATTTGTTTTTCACGTCTCGTCATTTAGAACACGATGGGAAGGGTCTCGAAGCGCAACGGTGAAATTTTTGGAAAAGTACCATATAGCCCATATAGTCCCATACTGGCTATATGGGAGTATAGGTCCATCCTGGGAAATTCACACACGTTCATTGTGAAATGGGTTGTTTGGTCTTGTTTTTCACGTCTCGTCATTTAGAACACGATGGGAGGGGTCCCGGAGCGAAACGGTGAAATTTTGGGAAAAAGTTCACCGAGGCCTGGGCAGGCCCACCGGCCTATACTGCATGGCTATGGGGTAAAGGCCCATACGGGGGGGACGTTTTAGGGTCTAGGTGAGCCCCTAATGATCCTATGGTGTCGTATGATGTCTTGTTTTGAAGCTGCACTAATGGTTCGTCCGTTTTCAATATTTTGCGCATGCGCAGTTTGGCCGTAATATAGAAAGCAGGCATTTTGGGAGTATGTGAGGGGTGTGTTTGGGGTAAAGATGGACCGTTATGGGTCTGAATGGGTCGTGAGAGGTATCAAAGTGAAGCTTGTGGGAGGTAGAGTCAGAATGGTATGTTTTTAAGTGCAAGTCTCGCCAATCTGCGCATGCGCAGTTGGGTGTAGTAAGTAAAGTTGCCATTTTGGGGGTGCGTGGAGGTGTGTTTGGGGTAGAGAGGGACCCTCCTTGGTCCGAATGCGTCCTGGGAGGTGTTATTTTGTAGCTCTCTGGGTGTACAGCCCCATTTGAGGGATGTTCCCGTTATCTGTGACGTCATCGGTGACGTCATCAGTACGAGTAGTAGCGAAAGTGGGCATTTTAGGAAAGTGCAGGAAGGTATTTGAAGTAGAGAGGGACCACCCTTGGTCCGATTGTGTCGTGGGAGGTGTCATCTTGTAGCTTTCATGGTGTACATCCCCATTTGAGGAATGTTCGCGTCGTCTGTGACGTCTGTGATCCCGATGGGATGGTCGGTCAGCTTGGTCACGAAAAACGTAACATTGGTCACCCTCTCCACTGTCCACTTGATGTTGGGGCGTTGTTGTTGGGCCCATTCCAAGGGATCCACGGTGTCCAGTTTCTCCAGCATCGTCTCTAGCGACGCCCGGTTAATGATGGTAAACGGTCAAATACCCTGATGTCACTGCTCGGGTAAAAGTATCGGACTTGGCCTGTCTCCTTATGCTGCAGTACATAACCAAACGCCAGATTTAAGTTGAAGGACGTAGCTTGGTTATTGAAGATGGCTTCCACGTAGTTGCGTAGATGGGCGAGGTTGGTCAGTCGGAAATTGTAGATATCTTGAATAGGGCGATGACGGTGGAAACAGTGTCGTATCATGGGCCAATGGCGCCGATAGATGTCACTCACTGGATGGGCGTCCTGTAAGAGATCGCTAGAAACATTTATGGGTTCATCCGCGAAGTGTACTTTGCTCTCCACGTCGTACAAATTCTGACCCAAAGTCTTGTCGAAATTTGACTGTTGAATTAGGGCGACATCAACATCATCGGCCTTCGTGCGGTGGGTGGGAGTTCCCGCTGTCTCGATACCGTTGCCTACGGGCTCCTCTACCTGCAAACTTGGCTGCGGATCACGGTGTAGTGTACGTTGGTGTCGCAGCAACAGACTGGGCAGTTTGAAAAGTCGACAACATTCCTCGCATAGATGCTTGGGTGCCCCATGCACTGTCCGTTCATGACACCGTACACTGTCCTGACGAATAAATGGTTTCCCACACCTCGTGCAGCTATACTGAGTGGTACCGTCGTGCTTGGTGGCTTCATGGCGGCGCAAGTCGTGCAGACGAGTAAACGATATCGAGCACGTAGTACAAGTGAACATCTTGGTGATTGACAAAGTGTCTGATGGAACGGCCAGGCCGCTTCCCTTTTATAGCACGCTAGCAGGTGATCTATTTTTAGCACACTCAGTTCAACTATCCCCATGGTGACCTCCGTGACATCTTCGGTAACCTCCGTGTCTCTTCGGTCACCTACGTAACTACACGGCTGTTCCCGTGTAAACCCGGACGAATCTCCGTGTCTCTTTGGTGACCTCCGTGACATCTTCGGTCACTTCCGTGTCTCTTCGGTGACCTTCGTGACATCTTCGGTCATCTCCGTGTCTCTTCGGTCACCTCCGTACCGCCAACGATCAGCATGTAGACATATAGAGTATGTACGGCATGTTATGGTATTCATGAGTGCATGAGTGACGCATTCAGCCGATGGGGGTGGTCGGTCAGCTTGGTAACGAAAAACGTAACATTGGTCACCCTCTCTACGACCCATTGTGTGTTGGGGCGTTGTTGTTGGGCCCATTCCAAGGGATCCACGGTGCCCAGTTTCTCCAGCATCGCCTCTAGCGACGCCCGGTTAATGATAGGAAACGGTTGGTCAAATACCCGGATGTTACTGCTCGGGTAAAAATATCGGGCTTGGTCTGTGTCCTTATGCGGTAGCACATAACCAAACGCCAGATTCAACTTGAGGGCCGTAGTTTGATCGTTGAAGATGGCTTCCACGTTGCTGCGTAGACGGGCGAGGTCGGTCAGTCGGAAATTGTAGATATCTTGAATAGGGCGATGACGGAAGAAACATTACCGAACTGACCTTTGACCCCGGCGCGCAATTTTATCCGGTATTGTTAGCGCGCGCCGGGGTCAAATGTCTCTAATGGACGACGGATGGATTATGAATGACGGACTAGACGCTTGTAACGTGAACGGAAGCGGAAGTGACCTCACAGAGGTCATATGCAAATGTCACTTCCGAGCTCTGAGCTCCACACGCTTTGAGCTCCAAGAGCTCCGATCCAAGAGCTCTGCCACACGGGAGCTCCCACCACCACCACCACCACCGGGCGAGGTCCGCCATCTTCAGTCCGTGTCTTTTCGGTGACGGAGTGTGAACATGATAGCACATGTACTGACCTGTCTGTGGAGGTTTGCCCACAATGTCGTTCACTTCAGAGTCCCTTCGGTCACTTCCCGAAAAGACACGGAGGTGGCCGAAGAGACACGGAGATGCCGAAGATGTCACGGAGGTCACCGAAGATGTCACCCAGGTGCCCGAAGAGACACGGAGGTCACCGAAGATGTCACGGAGATCACCGAAGAGACACGGAGGTGCCCGAACATGATACCAGCTAGCGTGCTATAAACATGATAAAAGGGATGCGGGCTGGCCGTTTCATCAGACACTCTGTCAACCACCAAGATGTTCACTTGTACTACGTGCTCGAAATCATTCACTCGTCTGCACGACTTGCGCCGCCATGAGGCTACCAAGCACGAAGGAACCGCCCGGTATAGCTGTACGATATGTACACTGTCGTTTCAGCGCCCGGATCATTTACAGCGCCACCCAGGTGCACGCCATGAAGTACCTAAGCGTCCATGCGAAGAATGTGGTCAGCTTTTCAAACTGACCAGTCAGTTGCTGCGACACCAACGCACACGACACCCTGTTCCGCAGTCACGTTTGCAGGTAGAAGAGCCCGGAGGCACCAATATCGAGACAGGGGGAACTCCCACCCATCGCACGAGGGCCGATCATAATGTCGCCCTAATTCAACAGTCAAATTCCGACGACAAGACCTTGGGCCAGATTTTGTACGACGTGGAGGGCAAAGCACACTTCGTGAACGAACCCATAAATGTTCCTAGCGATCTGTTACACGAAGACCATCCAATGAGTGACATCTATCGGCACCATTGGCCCATGATCCGGCACTGTTTCTACCGTCTTCGCCTTATTCAAGATATCTGTAATTTCGGACTGACCGACCTCGCCCGTCTACGCAGCTAGTGGAAGCCACCTTCAACGATCAAACTACGGCCCTCAAGTTGAATCTGGCGTTTGGTTATGTGCTACAGCATAAGGACACAGACCAAGCCCGATATTTTTGCCCGAGCAGTAACATCCGGGTATTTCACCAGCCGTTTACCATCATTAACCGGGCATCGCTAGAGGCGATGCTGGACAAAAACTGGACACCGTGGATCCCTTGGAATGGGCCCAACAACAACGCCCCAACACACAATGGGTCGTAGAGAGGGTGACCAATGTTACGTTTTTCTTTACCAAGCTGACCGACCACCCCCATCGGATGAATGCGTCACTCATGCACTGATGAATACCATAACATGCCGTACATACTCTATATGTCTACATGCTGATCGTTGAAGGTACGGAGGTGACCGAAGAGACACGGAGATGACAGAAGATGTCACGGAGGTCACCGAAGAGACACGGAAGTGACCGAAGATGTCACAGAGGCCACCAAAGAGACACGGAGATCCATTCGGGTTTACACGGGAACAGCCGGGTAGTTACGGAGGTGACCGAAGAGACACGGAGGTGACCGAAGATGTCACGGAGGTGCCGGAAGAGACACGGAGGTTACCGAAGATGTCACGGAGGTCACCATGGGGATTGTTGAACTGAGTGTGCTAAAAATAGATCACCTGCTAGTGTGCTATAAAAGGGAAGCGGCCTGGTCGTTCCATCAGACACTCTGTCAATCACCAAGATGTTCACTTGTACTTACGTGCTCGATATCGTTTACTCGTCTGCACGACTTGCGCCGCCATGAGGCCACCAAGCACGACGGAACCACCCGGTATAGCTGCACGAGGTGTGGGAAACTTTATTCGCCAGGACAGTCTACGGTGTCATGAACGGACAGCGCATGGGGCACGCAAGCATCTATGCGAGGAATGTGGTCGAGTTTTCAAACTGCCCAGTCTGTTGCTGCGACACCAACGTACACAACACCCTGATCCGCAGCCAAGTTTGCAGGTAGAGGAGCCCGTAGGCAACGGTATCGAGACAGCGGGAACTCCCACCCACCGCACGAAGGCCGATGATGTTGATGTCGCCCTAATTCAACAGTCAAATTCCGACGACAAGACTTTGGGTCAGAATTTGTACGACGTGGAGAGCAAATACACTTCGCGGATGAACCCATAAATGTTTCTAGCGATCTCTTACAGGACGCCCATCCAGTGAGTGACATCTATCGGCGCCATTGGCCCATGATACCGTACTGTTTCCACCGTCATCCCCCTATTCAAGATATCTACAATTTCCGACTGACCAACCTCGCCCGTCTACGCAATGACGTGGAAGCCAGCTTCAGTGACCAAGCTACGTCCTTCAACTTAAATCTGGCGTTTGGTTATGTACTGCAGCATAAGGCCAAGTCCGATACTTTTACCCGAGCAGTAACATCCGGGTATTTGACCAACCGTTGACCATCATTAACCGGGGGTGGTGGTGGTGTTGGTGGTGGTGTGTGGTGGTGGTGGTGGTGGTGGTGTGTGGTGGTGGTGTGTGGTAGTGTGTGTGTGTGTGTGTGGTGGTAGTATTGATTGGTGACGTCACAGACGACGCGAACATCCCTCAAATGGGGATGTACACCATGAAAGCTAGAAGATGACACCTCTCACGACACAATCGGACCAAGGGTGGTCCCTCTCTACCCCAAACACACCTCCACGCTCCCCCAAAATGGCAACTTTACTTACTACACCCAACTGCGCATGCGCAGATTGACAAGACTTGCACTTAGAAACAAACCATTCTGACTCTACCTCCCACAGGCTTCACTTTGATACCTCCCACGACCAATTCAGACCCATAACGGTCCATCTTTACCCCAAACACACCCCTCACATACTCCCAAAATGCCTGCTTTCTATACTACGGCCAAACTGCGCATGCGCAAAATATTGAAAACGGACGAACCATTAGTGCGAGAGCTTCAAAACAAGACATCATACGACACCATAGGATCATTAGGGGCTCACCTAAACCCCAAAACGTGCACCCCGTATGTGCCTTTATCCCATAGCCATGCAGTATAGGCCTATGGGCCTACCCAGGCCTCGGAGAACTTTTTCCAAAAATTTCACCGTTTCGCTACGGGACCCCTCCCATCGTGTTCTAAATGACGATACGTGAAAACAAGACCAAACAACCCATATCACAATGAACGTGTGTGAATTTCCCAGGATGGACCTATACCACCATATAGCTTGTATGGGACTATATGGACTATATGGTACTTTTCCAAAACTTTCACCGTTTCGCTCCGGGACCCTTCCCATCGTGTTCTAAATGACGAGACGTAAAAAACAAGACCAAACAACACATATCACAATGAACGTGTGTGAATTTTCCAGGATTGACCTATACCCCCCATAGCCAGCCTATAGGCCTATATACAGACCTCGGTGACTTTTTCCAAAAATTTCACCGCTTCGCTCCGGGACCCCTCGCATCGTGTTTTTCTTGGCGAGACGAGAAAAACGAGATCCCACAACCCATAGTAAAGCCCACGAAAAAAAAAGACCATTCCCATACCCCATACAGGCATTTCCCCGTATATTGTATAATACAGACCCCTATTGCAGGGGTAAAGTCCGAGTTCCGCTTTTTATAGTTTCGGAAAAGAATCCTAATTTTACATGCACTCACCCCATTGACTTGATAGGCAGGCCCCAATACGCGCGGGGACCGATTTTAGGCTTTTTGGCTAGAGGGATAGGGGTAAAGTCCGTGTTCCGCTTTTCATAGTTTCGGAAACAAAATCCTAATTTTACATGCACCCACCCCATTGACTTGATAGCCAGGCCCCGATAAGCCCGGGGACCGATATTAGCCCTATTGGCTAGGGTTGATATTAGCCCTTTTGGCTAGAGGTGATACGAGTTTTCCCCTATTTTAGGGGTAAAGTCCGTGTTCCGCTTTTTATATTTTTGGAAACAAATCCTAATTTTACATGCTCCCACCCCAATGACTTGATTGGCAGGTCCCAATACGCCCGGGGACCGATTTTAGGCCTTTTGGCTAGAGGGATACGGGTAAAGTCCGTGTTCCGCTTTTCATAGTTTCGGGAAAAAAATCCTAATTTTACATGCACCCACCCCATTGACTTGATAGGCAGGCTCCGATAAGCCCGGGGACCGATATTAGCCCTATTGGCTAGGGTTGATAGGTGTGTTCCCCTATTTTAGGGGTAAAGTCCGTGTTCCGCTTTTTATAGTTTCGAGAAAAAATCCTAATTTTACATACACCCACCCCATTGACTTGATAGGCAGGTCCCAATAAGCCAGGGGACCGATATTAGCCCCTTTGGCTAGGGTTGATAGTTGTTTTCCCCTATTTTAGGGGTACAGTCCGTGTTCCGCTTTTCATAGTTTCGGGAAAAAAATCCTAATTTTACATGCACCCACCCCATTGACTTGATAGGCAGGCTCCGATAAGCCCGGGGACCGATATTAGCCCTATTGGCTAGGGTTGATAGGTGTGTTCCCCTATTTTAGGGGTAAAGTCCGTGTTCCGCTTTTTATAGTTTCGAGAAAAAATCCTAATTTTACATATACCCACCCCATTGACTTGATAGGCAGGTCCCAATAAGCCCGGGGACCGATATTAGCCCCTTTGGCTAGGGTTGATAGGTGTTTAAAAATCCTAATTTTACATGCACCCACCCATGACTTGATGCCCCTTCACGAATGCTTCACTTTGATACCTCACTCGACCTAATCGGACCATGCAGCGTATTTGAAGTCTGGGGACTACTTTTTCTCCGCGGAAGCTTTTTCCCGCGACCGCATCACCACCAGACCGCATCACCGCGGAGGAATATAGGCCCGTATTCCCCGTATAGATGCAAATGTGCGAATCAGGGGAGATAACCAGATATATGTCAAAAATCATCACGGGCATCAAGGGTTACCTCACTTACCGTGTTTCGAGGGTTCCCGATTTGCCATTTCTAGCCATTTCACATAGGCAAATAACCTGCGCCACTCTCGTGCGCCCGAAAAACGCAACTCGTAATGCCCCTTACCTACTACTTACATTTGTAATATCAAGTGGAGACTTCCCCAGGGCTTCGAGGAAATCGGGCATCGTCAACAGAGGAATGACATAATCAGATAATGGAAGGCTTCTGTAAAGCGCATCAGATCACAGTTGCCTGGCCTGTGACATATTGGATGACATGTCTGCGTATATTTTTCAATAAATGTTTTTGTTTTTTCCAAAGGTTTTTCTCTTTCATCTTGACTCAAATAAAGTCATTTTCTTTGATGTCAGGCCGAGTTACTACCGTTTTAATTTTCTACCATACCCTGACCTCTATGACGTAGAAAAAGAGACAAGTTGGAAAAGAATCGCTCAATGCGGTCGTTTGAAAAGTTCCACATAAACGAACGAAAGCCTACCTATTCAAACGCCATCCGTTTATTATTTTCCAAGTGGACCAACCTTCGAAATATACACACATGGAATATGTAAATCTTCTCCGACAAAAACGGATTTTTCAACTTCTAGCCGCATCGCTGGGTAATCTTTTTTTTACGCCAACACTTTATGTGCTGGGCTATACAATATGATGTATGGGTAAATGAAACTACCGTACCGAAGTTGTACATGGAGAGAACTGCAAAGTTATTTTAAGCGTGATATATCATCGATATCACAGAGTAATTGTGTTCATTTTGTAGATTTCAGTTTGTTCTACACGATGAAAAATTGACTTGAATATTAAAAGCTCCAAAGTAGACGACTAATTAAAATGGACAGACTATAGTATTTTCCAAGTGAACCAACCTTCGAAATATACACACATGGAATATGTAAATCTTCTCCGACAAAAACGGCTTTTTCAACTTCTAGCCGCATCGCTGGATAATCTTTTTTTTTCGCCAACACTTTATGTGCCGGGCTATACAATATGAGTGAGTGAGTGAATAGAATTTAACGTCGCTTTCAACAATATTTCAGCTATATCACGACGAACCAACTAAGCACCACCCAGCCCAGTTGTGTTCCTGCTACTTCAAAGAAGAGATCTTTGAAGCAGCATGGAACTAGACACCCTCCATCCACCCTATAAACATGGAGGACAGCGCACAAGACACAGACAGGACGCGCACATGGTGCAATAAAGACAAGTGATATTACAGTGCTAGACATCACATTATCAAGTTCCTGTTGCTTCTCAGCTAAATGCATTGAAGCAACAGGAACCCGTGCCCACCGGACACCCACCAACCACCCGCTATACAATATGATGTATGGGTACATGAAACTACCGTACCGAAGTTTTACATGGAGAGAATTGCAAAGTTATTTTAAGCGTGATATATCATCGATATCACAGAGTAATTGTGTTCATTTTGTAGACTTTAGTTTGTTCTACACGATGCAAACTTGACTGTTGAATATTAACAGCTCCAAAGTAGACGACTAATTAAAATGGACAGACTATAGTTGAGCTCACTATTTTCAACGAATGACCATTCTGGAATTTCATTGGTCGGCTCTCATGTCCTGTGTGACAGGAGTTGCAAAACGACCAAGTCGCGGAGAATGCGGTATTCAGGGGTATTTGCGTACACTTCGCAGTAGTAGGTAGACGAGACGAAGGGGAACGTTTTCCAGGGAGATAACTCTTGGTTCCCCTTTTTTCCAGGTTAAAGGTATAGGGGACGCCACGTCGCCTTTCACTTCTGTGGCGCCTAGGGCGCCAGGGGGCGCCACCAGCTCAAGGTTAAAAGTAGTTCCGGCAACCTTTGTATTCCTCCGCGGTCTGGTGGTGATGCCGTCACTTCCGCGAACAGAAAGTAGTCCCATGTCAACCAAGTGACTTCCAATGTTAAAGTATACGCGGAATGCCTAAAAAGAGTATGGGAATAGACGTTTTGTGACAGGGGTGGGTCCCTAGTTGACCGAATGGGTCGAGTGGGGTATCAAAGTGAAGCATGGGTGGGTGCATGTGAAATTAGGATTGTTTCCCGAAAATATAAAAAGCGGAACACGGACTTTACCCCTAAAATAGGGGAAAACCCCTATCAACTCTAGCCAAAAGGGCTAATATCGGTCCACGGGCTTATAGAGGCCTGCATATCAAGTCAGTGGGGTGGGTGCATGTAAAATTAGGATTTGTCCCCGAAAATATAACGAGAGATCCTGAAGGATCTTGGCGCCCACCATTGTCCGATAATTGTAAGCTAATGACAAGAGGATCTTTTTGTCCATTGTTACCAAAAACAAACGATTGATTTCTAATTTTGTTTACAGAATTTCGAATCTGAGCGAAAAAGATAAAAAAAGGGACACTGGAAAACACCAAGATATCATCTTTCTAAGTTTAAGGAGTTTCAAGATTTCTAGAAACTGTACTTATGTCAGTTGTAATAGTACAAGAGAAAAGAGCAAAGTTAGTCTGAAAGTGAATGTCCGGAGGATCATTCGTCTTCGTTTTGTAGTATTTTTTTTTGCACGTGTCATCATTGGGTACTGGAAGCGAAGACAAATGTCTTTGACCCTTTGGCATGAGCTATGAAACATACTTAAGATTTTATAATTAGGAACGAATGCTAATTCTGTTCTGTTTACTGGGCTAGTTTGAGATATCTTTTTTAAGATACCATGCTCGAAAATAGTAACATGGTGCAATACTGAAGGGATCCGCGCAGTAATGTTGAAACTTCGAAAGTGTTTGAATCCTGATTATCTCCCTTGGATCGAAACATGCAGTAGTCTAAAGTTGTAGAGTTGTAACGTTGTGTCACAAGAGTGACGTCCCTTCATGTAGCCGACCCGTCGGCAGACGAAACAGTTCACTGGATTAAGAAAATTGATTTGAAATTTGAAGAAATATATTTTAATTCTGAATTATTTGAACTCCTTGATATGGAAGGTGAAGGTATGGATATTCTCTATAGTCACTATATAGAATATGCCCCAATGTTTGATCCGCCCACTCGTGTAATGCACAACTCGGGAATACCATATTAATTTCAAGAGTAACTCTGATTTTGGAATCGGACCAAAAAAGGCATCTTGCACAACTAGACCTCATGTGGAACCTGTGTACCAAATTTCAGAAAGAATCCATGAAGTAGTTCCTGAGAATTGACGATAATAATGTTTCAAGGGAAAATTCAAGATGGTCACCTGGCGGCCATATCGGATTTTGTACCAAATTTAAGGAAGATCCATGCATTACTTCTTGAGAAATCACGATAAAGTTTCATGGGAAATCCCAAGATGGGCGCCTGGTGGCCATATTGGATTTTCGAATCGGATCGAAAAGGGTATTTTGCGCAACTAGACCGCAATGGGAACCTCTGTACCAAATATGAGAAACATCCATGCAGTACTTCCTGAGAAATCACGATGACAAAATTTCATGAGGAAATCCAAGATGGCTGCCTTGTGGCCATATTGGATTTTCGAATCGGACCAGAAAAGGTATCTTGCATAAATAGATCCCACTGGGAACCTGTGTACCAAATTTGAGAAAGATCCATGAAATAGTTCCTGAGAAACTGCGATGACAAGGTTTCATGAGGAAATCCAAGATGGCTGCCTGGTGGCCATATTGGATTTTCGAATCGGACCAGAAAAGGTATCTTGCACAACTAAACCCCAAGGGGAACCTGTGTACCGAATTTGGGAAAGATCCATGCAGCAGTTCCTGAGAAATTGTGATAAGGTTTCATGGGGAAATCCAAGATGGCCGCCTTGTGGCCATATTGGATTTTCGAATCAGACCAGAAAAGATATCTTGCACAACTAGACCCTAAGGGGAACCTGTGTACCAAGTTTGAGAAAGATCCATGCAGTACTTCCTGAGAAATGACAATAACGAAGTTTCATGGGGAAATCCAAGATGGCCTGTGTACCGAATTTGGGAAAGATCCATGCAGTAGTTCCTGAGAAATCACGATAACAAGGTTTCATGGGGAAATCCAAGATGGCCGCCTTGTGGCCATATTGGGTTTTCGAATCGGACCAGAAAAGGTATCTGCACAACTAGGCCCCAAGGGGAATCTGTGTACCAAATTTCAGAAAGATCCGTGCAGTAGTTGCTGAGAAATCGTGATAACAAGGTTTCATGGGGAAATCCAAGATGGCCGCCCTGTGGCCATAATGGATTTTCGGATCGGACCAGAAAAGGTATCTGCACATCTAGATCCCAAGGGGAACATGTGTACCAAATTTCAGAAAGATCCGTGCAGTAGTTCCTGAGAAATCGCGATAAGAAGGTTTCATGGGGAAATCCAAGATGGCCGCCCTGTGGCCATATTGGATTTTCGAATCGGACCAGAAAAGGTATCTGCACAACTAGGCCCCAAGGGGAATCTGTGTACCGAATTTCAGAAAGATCCACGCAGTAGTTCCTGAGAAATCGTGATAACAAGTTTTCATGGGGAAATCCAAGATGGCCGCCCTGTGGCCATATTGGATTTTCGAATCGGACCAGAAAAGGTATCTGCACATCTAGACCCCAAGGGGAACCTGTGTACCAAATTTCAGAAAGATGCGTGCAGTAGTTCCTGAGAAATCGCGATAACAAGGTTTCATGGGGAAATCCAAGATGGCCGCCCTGTGGCCATATTGGATTTTCGAATCAGATCAGAAAAGTGATCTGCACAACTAGACCCCAAGGGGAACCTGTGTACCAAATTTCAGAAAGATCCGTGCAGTAGTTACTGAGAAATCGCGATAACAAGGTTTCATGGGGAAATCCAAGATGTCCGCCCTGTGGCCATATTGGATTTTCGAATCGGACCAGAAAAGGTATCTGCACAACTAGGCCCCAAGGGGAATCTGTGTACCGAATTTCAGGAAGATCCACGCAGTAGTTCCTGAGAAATTGTGATAACAAGGCTTCATGGGGAAATCCAAGATGGCCGCCCTGTGGCCATATTGGATTTTCGAATCGGACCAGAAAAGGTATCTGCACATCTAGAACCCAAGGGGAACCTGTGTACCAAATTTCAGAAAGATCCGTGCAGTAGTTCCTGAGAAATCGCGATAACAAGGTTTCATGGGGAAATCCAAGATGGCCGCCCTGTGGCCATATTGGATTGTCGAATCGGACCAGAAAAGTGATCTGCATAACTAGACCCCAAGGGGAACCTGTGTACCAAATTTCAGAAAGATCCGTGCAGTAGTTCCTGAGAAATCGCGATAACAAGGTTTCATGGGGAAATCCAAGATGGCCGCCCTGTGGCCATATTGGAATTTCGGATCGGACCAGAAAAGGTATCTGCACAACTAGGCCCCAAGGGGAATCTGTCTACCGAATTTCAGAAAGATCCACACAGTAGTTCCTGAGAAATCGTGATAACAAGGTTTCATGGGGAAATCCAAGATGGCCGCCCTGTGGCCATATTGGATTTTCGAATCGGACCAGAAAAGGTATCTGCACATCTAGACCCCAAGGGGAACCTGTGTACCAAATTTCAGAAAGATCCGTGCAGTAGTTCCTGAGAAATCGCGATAACAAGGTTTCATGGGGAAATCCAAGATGGCCGCCCTGTGGCCATATTGGATTTTCGAATCAGATCAGAAAAGTGATCTGCACAACTAGACCCCAAGGGGAACCTGTGTACCAAATTTCAGAAAGATCCGTGCAGTAGTTACTGAGAAATCGCGATAACAAGGTTTCATGGGGAAATCCAAGATGTCCGCCCTGTGGCCATATTGGATTTTCGAATCGGACCAGAAAAGGTATCTGCACAACTAGGCCCCAAGGGGAATCTGTGTACCGAATTTCAGGAAGATCCACGCAGTAGTTCCTGAGAAATTGTGATAACAAGGCTTCATGGGGAAATCCAAGATGGCCGCCCTGTGGCCATATTGGATTTTCGAATCGGACCAGAAAAGGTATCTGCACATCTAGACCCCAAGGGGAACTGTGTACCAAATTTCAAAAAGATCCGTGCAGTAGTTCCTGAGAAATCGCGATAACAAGGTTTCATGGGGAAATCCAAGATGGCCGCCCTGTGGCCATATTGGATTTTCGAATCGGACAGAAAAGGTATCTGCACAACTAGACCCCAAGGGGAACCTGTGTACCAAATTTCAGAAAGATCCGTGCAGTAGTTACTGAGAAATCGCGATAACAAGGTTTCATGGGGAAATCCAAGATGTCCGCCCTGTGGCCATATTGGATTTTCGAATCGGACCAGAAAAGGTATCTGCACAACTAGGCCCCAAGGAGAATCTGTGTACCGAATTTCAGAAAGATCCACGCAGTAGTTCCTGAGAAATCGTGATAACAAGGTTTCATGGGGAAATCCAAGATGGCCGCCCTGTGGCCATATTGGATTTTCGAATCGGACCAGAAAAGGTATCTGCACATCTAGACCCCAAGGGGAACCTGTGTACCAAATTTCAGAAAGATGCGTGCAGTAGTTCCTGAGAAATCGCGATAACAAGGTTTCATGGGGAAATCCAAGATGGCCGCCCTGTGGCCATATTGGATTTTCAAATCGGATCAGAAAAGTGATCTGCACAACTAGACCCCAAGGGGAACCTGTGTACCAAATTTCAGAAAGATCCGTGCGGTAGTTCCTGAGAAATCGCGATAACAAGGTTTCATGGGGAAATCCAAGATGTCCGCCCTGTGGCCATATTGGATTTTCGAATCGGACCAGAAAAGGTATCTGCACAACTAGGCCCCAAGGAGAATCTGTGTACCGAATTTCAGAAAGATCCGTGCAGTAGTTCCTGAGAAATCGCGATAACAAGGTTTCATGGGGAAATCCAAGATGGCCGCCCTGTGGCCATATTGGATTTTCGAATCGGACCAGAAAAGTTATCTGCATAACTAGACCCCAAGAGGAACCTGTGTACCAAATTTCAGAAAGATCCGTGCAGTAGTTCCTGAGAAATCGCGATAACAAGGTTTCATGGGGAAATCCAAGATGGCCGCCCTGTGGCCATATTGGATTTTCGAATCGGACCAGAAAAGGTATCTGCACAACTAGGCCCCAAGGGGAATCTGTCTACCGAATTTCAGAAAGATCCACGCCGTAGTTCCTGAGAAATCGTGATAACAAGGTTTCATGGGGAAATCCAAGATGACCGCCCTGTGGCCATATTGGATTTTCGAATCGGACCAGAAAAGGTATCTGCACATCTAGACCCCAAGGGGAACCTGTGTACCAAATTTCAGAAAGATCCGTACAGTAGTTCCTGAGAAATCGCGATAACAAGGTTTCATGGGGAAATCCAAGATGGCCGCCCTGTGGCCATATTGGATTTTCGAATCGGACCAGAAAAGTGATCTGCACAACTAGACCACAAGGGGAACCTGTGTACCAAATTTCAGAAAGATCCGCGCAGTAGTTCCTGAGAAATGGCGATAACAATAATTGTTTACGGACGGACGACGGACGACGGACGCCGGACGACGGACGGACGACGGACGACGGACCACGGACGAAAGGCGATTTGAACAGCCCACCATCTGGTATTGGTGGGCTAAAAAGCGGAACACGGACTTTACCCCTAAACTACGGGAAAACCCCTATCAACTCTAGACAAAAGGGCTAATATCGGTCCCTGGGATTATCGGGGCCTGCCTATCAAGTCAATGGGGTGGGTGCATGTAAAATTAGGATTTGTCCCCTAAAATATAAAAAGCGGAACACGGACTTTACCCCTAAACTAGGGGAAAACCCCTATCAACTCTAGCCAAATGGGCTAATATCGGTCCCCGGGCTTATCGGGGCCTGCCTATCAAGTCAGTGGGGTGGGTGCATGAAAAATTAGGATTTTTTCCCGAAAAAATAAAAAGCGAAACACGGACTTTACCCCTACAATAGGGGACTGTATTATACAATATAAGGGAAAATGCCTGTATGGGGTATGGGGAAGGTCATTTTTTTCGTGGGCGTTACTATGGGTTGTGGGGTCTCGTTTTTCTCGTCTCGCCAAGAAAAACATAATGGGAGGGGTCCCGGAGCGAATCGGTGAAATTTTTGGGAAAAGTCACCGAGGTCTGTATATAGCCTATAGGCTGGCTATGGGAGGGATAGGTCCATCCTGGGAAATTCACACACGTTCATTGTGATATGGGTTGTTTGGTATTGTTTTTCACGTCTCGTCATTTAGAACACGATGGGAAGGGTCTCGGAGCGAAACGGTGAAATTTTTGGAAAAGTACCATATAGCCTAGCCCATATAGCTCCATACTGACTATATCGGGATATAGGTCTATGCTGGGAAATTCACACAAGTTCATTGTGCTGATATGGGTTGTTTGGTCTTGTTTTTCACGACTCGTCATTTAGAACATGATGGGAAGGGTCCCGGAGCGAAAAGGTGAAATTTTTGGAAAAAGCTCACCGAGGCCTGGATAGGCCCATAAGCTGGCTATGGGGTATAGGTCCAACCTGGGAAATTCACACACGTTGATTGTGATATGGGTTGTTTGGTCTTGCTTTTCACGTCTCGTCAATTAGAACACGATGGGAGGGGTCCCGGAGCTAAGCGATGAAATTTTTGGAAAAAGTTCACCGAGGCCTGGGTAAGCCCATAGGGTGCACTCCACACTGGGCCACGGTTTCGTACAAATGGCCCCTCCCTAATTTTATAATAAGGAAGGTCGCCCGAGTTTGACAGCATGGTAAATCTTCTTACCTTTATACTAACTGATGTCTATAGTATCATCATGCTGGACGTAACCATTTCTCCAAACGAGGCTGTAACAATTGCTTGTCGATCACACCCACTCGCCACTACAGAGTTAATCGTGTCCGGAATTGAATATCTGGCGGGCCAAAATCCGCACTTTTTCGGGAAGTGAAAATGATGATTCCTTTATGGCGATAAAATTTTACAAAAAACGAGTAGGTCGACCCCCTGTTTTTTTCGCCATTTTAAATTGTCCCTTGGACGGGAAACACTTTAACATACATAAGAAGAAAATCATTTCATACGTTTTCTCTGGGTTGCGGGTAGAATTTGACACATTTTCCTATATTTTATGGAGTTTTTCAGAAAAGTTGAAGAAGGTTTAAGGAGGATTGGACGTCTTTCCTTTTTAATTACAATAGCTCACAAGTCTCCTGAAATAATGGCACGAGTGTGCCCATTTAGAAAATATATACTTTTACAGGGTTTTTGTTAAAGATTTTACATCTATTTAAAGCCGAAGATCCGAACCCATGCCTGCTTTTAGCCGCACATCATTTAGGTGTGGAATGCACCCATAGGCCTATACTGCATGGCTATGGGGTATAGGCCCATACGGGGTGGACGTTTTGTGGTCTAGGTGAGCCCCTAATGATGCTATAGTGTCGTGTGAGGTATTATTTTGTGTGGAGGAGCATCCGACTGGACTAATAGTTCGTCCGTGTGCAATAGTCTGCGCATGCGCAGTCTGGCCCGTAGTATAGAAAGCAGGCATTTTGGGAGTGTGTGGATGTGTTTGGGGTAAACATGGACCGCTCTGGGTCCGAATGGGTCGTAGAAGGTGTCAAAGTGAAGCTTGTGTGGGCTAGAGTCAGAATGGCGTGTCAATCTGTGCATGCGCAGTTGGTTGTAGTAAGTCAAGTGGCCATTCTGGGGCAGTGCAGGAAGGTATTTGGTGTCGAGATGGACAATCCTTGGTCCGATTGTGTCGTGAGACGTATACTATCTTGTAGCCCTCGCGGTGTACATCCAGATTTGAGGGATGTTCACGTCACCTGTGACGTCATCAGTGACGTCATCAGTAG
Source organism: Hanleya hanleyi (assembly GCA_036873755.1). Taxonomy (NCBI): domain Eukaryota; kingdom Metazoa; phylum Mollusca; class Polyplacophora; order Lepidopleurida; family Hanleyidae; genus Hanleya; species Hanleya hanleyi. Next base: position 22,965 of record JAVTVY010012920.1, read on the forward strand.
GAGTAGTAGCGAAAGTGGGCCTTTTGGGGCAGTGAAGGAAGGTATTTGGTGTAGAGATGGACCATCCGTATTTGTCACGCATTATACCATATCTTTGTTGTGTTATACCACATCTGTCCTGCATTATACCATATATGTCCTGTATTATACCATACCAGTTCTATGTTACACAATATCTGTACTGTATTATTTCAAATCTGTCCTGTATTGTACCACATTTGTCCTCTATTATACCAGATATGTCCTGTATTATACCAAATCTGCCCTGTATTATACAGTATACAGTGATCACGGAGATCACCGAAGAGACACGGAGGTGCCCGAACATGATACCAGCTAGCGTGCTATAAAAGGGAAGCGGCCTGGCCGTTTCATGAGACACTCTGTCAACCACCAAGATGTTCATTTGTACTACGTGCAAGAAATCTTTCACTCGTCTGCAAGCCATGAGGCTATCAAGCACGAAGGAACCGCCCGGTATAGCTGTACGATATGTGCACTGTCGTTTCAGCGCCCGGATCATTTACAGCGCCACACACGTGCACGCCATGAAGTACCCGAGCATCCATGCGAAGAATGTGGTCGGCTTTTCAAACTGACCAGTCAGTTGCTGCGACACCAACGCACACGACACCCTGTTCCGCAGCCACGTTTGCAGGTAGAAGAGCCCGGAGGCACCAATATCGAGACAGGGGGAACTCCCACCCATCGTACGAGGGCCGATCATGATGTCGCCCTAATTCAACAGTCAAATTCCGACGACAAGACCTTGGGCCAGATTTTGTACGACGTGGAGGGCAAAGTACACTTCGTGGACGAACCCATAAATGTTCCTAGCGATCTGTTACACGAAGACCGTCCAATGAGTGACATCTATCGACGCCATTGGCCCATGAACCGGCACTGTTTCTACCGTCATCGCCCTATTCAAGATATCTACAATTTCCGATTGACCTACCTCGCCCGTCTACGCAGCTACGTGGAAGCCATCTTCAACAATCAAACTACGGCCTTCAAGTTGAATCTGGCGTTTGGTTATGTGCTACAGCATGAAGGCACAGACCAAGCCCGATATTTTTACCCGAGCAGTAACATCCGGGCATTTGACGAACCGTTTACCATCAATAACCGAGCGTCGCTAGAGGCGATGCTGGAGAAACTAGACACCGTGGATCCCTTGGAATGGGCCCAACAACAACGCCCCAACACACAATGGGTCGTAGAGAGGGTGACCAATGTTACGTTTTTCGTTACCAAGCTGACCGACCATCCCCATCATGCACTGATGAATACCATAACATGCCGTACATACTCTATATGTCTACATGCTGATCGTTGACGGTACCGAGGTGACCGAAGAGACACGGAGATGACCGAAGATGTCACGAAGGTCACCGAAGAGACACGGAGGTGACCGAAGATGTCACGGAGGTCACCGAAGAGACACGGAGATCCGTCCGGGGTTACACGGGAACAGCCGGGTAGTTACGGAGGTGACCGAAGGAAACCGTAGGTGACCGAAGATGTCACGGAGGTGCCCGAAGAGACACGGAGGTTACCGAAGATGTTACGGAGGTCACCATGGGGATAGTTGAACTGAGTGGGCTAAACATACATCACCAGCTAGCGTGCTATAAAAGGTAAGCGGCCTGGCCGTTTCATCAAACACTCTGTCAACCACCAAGATGTTCACTTGCACAACTTGCCAGAAGCAGTTTACTCGTCTGCACGACTTGCACCGCCACAAGGCCTCCACCCACAACGATGCACGGTATACTTGTATAAGCTGCGCACGGTCATTTAATCGGAAGGATCCTTTACTGCACCACGAACGCTCATTCCACGAGGGCGCGACGGAACACTGTAAGGATTGTGGTCAACTCTTCAAACGACACAGTCAGTTAAGACGGCATCAGCGTTTGATTCACGCCCCGGTACCATGGCATGATCGACAACCTCCTACTGAAGAGGAGCCGCGGAAGGTCAGGCCCAGTGAAGATAAGCCCGGGGAGACGAACGCCACTGGTGATGCGATGACGGAGAGCCCGCCTATACCCACAGTTCAGAAGAGCCTGGATATCCAGCCGGATTCCAGCGTTACGGTTTCGAGTCATACGCCTGACAACATCGAACATTTTCTGGTCGAGCCCATAAATATTCCTAGCGATCTCTTACAGGACAACCATCCAGTGAGTGACATCGATCGGTGCCATTGGTCCATGACACGGTACTATTTCCACCGGCATCGCCGTATTCAAGATATCTACAATTTCCCACTGACCAATCTCACCCGTCTACGCAGCTACGTGGAAGCCATCTTCAAAGATCAAACTACGGCCTTCAAATTGAATCTGGCGTTTGGTTATGTGCTGCATAAGGAGATAGTCCAAGTCAGATACTTTTACCCGAGCAGTAACATCCAGGTATTTGACCAACCGTTTACCATCATTAACCGGGTGTCGCTAGAGACGATGCTGATAAAAACGGGACATCGTGGATCCCTTGGAATGGGCCCAACAACAACGCCCCAACACCAAGTGGACAGTGAAGAAGGTGACCAATGTTACGTTTTTCCTTACCAAGCTGACCGGCCCCCCTCGGTTGAATGCTTCACTCGTGCGCTGATGAATACCATAACATGCCGTACATACTCTCTATGTCTACATGCTGATCGTTGACTTGAGCTCTGTAAACAGTTGTACCTAATGTGACCGTGCGTTAAATAATAAAACATGGTGTCTGATATTTTAATTTGTTTTGCTGTGAACATACTAAACATACCCAGAGCGGCTCTCCCAGCATGGGTATGATGTAACATTGGGGATAATAAACTATATAAACATTGCTGAACTTGTTGTTTTTCACGACAACCGCTATCCGATTGGATTCAGGACAGATTTGGTATAATACAGAACATATATTGTATAATACAGCACAGATTTGGTATAATACAGGACAGATACTGTATAATACAGCACAGATTTGGTATAATACAGAACATATATTGTATAATACAGGACAAGTATGGTAAAAAACAGGACAGATTTGGTATAATACAGGACAGATATTATAAAACACAGGACAGATATTGCATAATACAGCACAGATATGGTATAATTCAGGACAGATATGGTATAATACAGTACAGATATGGTATAATAGAGGGCAAATATTGTATAATACAGCACAGATTTGGTATAATACAGGACAGATATGGTATGATGCAGCACAGATATGGTATAATAGAGGGGAAATATTGTTTTATACAGAGCAGATATGGTATAATACAGGACATATATGGTACAATACAGGACAGATACTGTATAATACAGAACAAATTTGGTATAATACAGAACATATATTGCAGAATACTGGACAGATATTGTATAATACAGGACAGATATTGTATAATACAGCACAGATATGGTATAACACAGGACAGATATTGTATAATACAGCACAGATTTGGTATAATACAGCACAGATTTGGTATAATACAGGACAGATACTGTATAATACAGGGCAGATTTGGTATAATACAGGACAGATATTGCATAACATAGGACAGGTATGGTATAATACAGGACATATATGGTATAATGCAGGACAGATGTGGTATAACACAACAAAGATATGGTATAATGCGTGACAGATATGGATGGTCCATCTCTACACCAAATACCTTCCTTCACTGCCCCAAAATGCCCACTTTCGCTACTACTCCTACTGATGACGTCACAGATGACGTGAACATCCCTCAGATCTGGATGTACACCCCGAGAGCTACAAGATAACACCTCCCACGACACAATCGGGCCAAGGATGGTCCATCTCGACAACAAATAACTTCCTGCACTGCCCAAAAATGCCCACTTTCGCTAGTACTCCTACTGATGACGTCACCGATGACGTCACAGATGACGTGAACATCCCTCAAATCTGGATGTACACCACGAGAGCTACAAGATAATACCTCCCACGACACAATCGGACCAATGATGGTCCATCTCGACACCAAATACCTTCCTGCACTGCCACAAAATGGCCACTTGACTTACTACAACCAACTGCGCATTCACAGATTGGCGCGACTTGCATTTAAAAACACGCCATTCTGACTCTAGCCCACACAAGCTTCACTTTGACACCTTCCACGACCCATTCGGACCCATAGCGGTCCATCTTTACCCCAAACACACACCCACATACTCCCAAAATGCCTGCTTTCTATACTACGGGCCAGACTGCGCGTGCGCAGACTATTGCACACGGACGAACTATTAGTCCAGTCGGATGCTCCTCCACGAGAGCTTCAAAATAAGACCTCATACGACACCATAGGATCATTAGGGGTCACCTAGACTACAAAACGTCCACCCCGTATGGGCCTATACCCCATAGCCATGCAGTATAGGTCTATGGGCTTACCCAGGCCTCGGTGAACTTTTTCCAAAAATTCCACCGCTTAGCTCCGAGACCCTTCCCATCGTGTTCTAATTGACGAGACGTGAAAAACAAGACCAAACAACCCATATCACAATGAACGTGTGTGAATTTCCCAGGTTGGACCTATCCCTCCCATAGCCAGCCTATAGGCCTATATACAGACCTCGGTGACTTTTCCCAAAAATCTCACCGATTCGCTCCTTGGTCCCTCCCATTGTGTTTTTCTTGGCGAGACGAGAAAAACGAGACCCCACAACCCATAGTAACACCCACGAAAAAAATTGAACTTCCCCATACCCCATACAGGCATTTTCCCTTATATTGTATAATACAGTCCCCTATTGTAGTGGTAAAGTCCGTGTTTCGCTTTTTATTTTTTCGGAAAAAAATCCTAATTTTACATGCACCCACCCCACTGACTTGATAGGCAGGCTCCGATAAGCCCAGGGACCGATATTAGCCCTTTTGGCTAGAGTTGATAGGGGTTTTCCCCTATTTTAGGGGTAAAGTCCGTGTTCCGATTTTTATATTTTCGGGGACAAATCCTAATTTTACATGCACCCACCCCGCTGACTTGATAGGCAGGCCCGGATAAGCCCGGGGACCGATATTTTAGCCCTTTTGGCTAGAGCTGATAGGGGTTTTCCCCTAGTTTAGGGGTAAAGTCCGTGTTCCGCTTTTTATATTTTCGGGGACAAATCCAAATTTTACATGCATCCACCCCATTGACTTGATAGGCAGGCCCCGATAATCCCAGGGACCGATATTAGCCCTTTTGTCTAGAGTTGATAGGGGTTTCCCCCTAGTTTAGGGGTAAAGTCCGTGTTTCGCTTTTTATATTTTCGGGGACAAATCCTAATTTTACATGCACCCATCCCACTGACTTGATAGGCAGGCTCCGATAAGCCCGGGGACCGATATTAGCCCTTTTGGCTAGAGTTGATAGGGGTTTTCCCCTATTTTAGTGGTAAAGTCCGTGTTCCGCTTTTTATATTTTCGGGAAACAATCCTAATTTTACATGCACCCACCCATGACTGCATGGTCCTAGAGGAGCGCTTCACTTTGATACCTCACTCGACCCATTCGGTCCACTAGGGACCCACCCCTGTCACAAAACGTCTACTCCCATACTCTTTTTAGGCATTCCCCGTATACTTTAACATTGGAAGTCACTTGGTTGACATGGGACTACTTTCTGTCCGCGGAAGTGACGGCATCACCACCAGACCGCGGAGGAATACAAAGGTTGCCGGATCTACTTTTGATCTTGAGCTGGTGGCGCCCCCTGGCGCCCCAGGCGCCACAGAAGTGAAAGGCGATGTGGCGTCCCCTATACCTTTAACCTGGAAAAAGGGGAACCAAGAGTTATCTCCCTGGAAAACGTTCCCCTTCGTCCCGTCTACCTACTACTCTTCGCCATCCATAACATGGCTTGCGAATCGTGTGTCGCCATTATTGCTGAGCGATATCGGATACTTTACCATATACTATTCGGTCTTCATCCAGCGAACTCGAGAAATCTGATAAATTACAGGCTTTTTATACTACTTCTGAAACATATATTGTCTGAGCTTACAAAAGATACAAATATAAATATCATTCAATAGGTGTTGTAGATCTGTAAATTTGAACACATGACTCGAAAATGGCAGGCTACGTTGGGGTTCATTCTCGTCTCGCGAGACTCCCTACTGCGAGAAAGAGTCTCACGCGTAAATGGGAGCCATCCCCCCAAAATTTGGGGGGTGAGTAGGCGGCGTATGATTATCTGGCTTGCCACTGACCTGCTGACTCCGCCGAGTTAGAAGCGAATTGCTAAACATAACGTGGGCTATATAATTGGGAAACGACTCTTTCCGTTTCGGAGCATATCAATCGCGAACAAATTATTGTCGGTATGTATACTTGGCCGTGAAAGCGAGTTATCTAATACAGGAAGTAGTTCGCGGGTAGACACGGCTCGCTTTGAGAATGATGTCATGCTGCCTCGCTTTGAGATTGGAGATTCAAAAATGTCACCAGTTTACATGAGAGTCGCTTTGGTCTCCCGCGGGTAGACACGGCTCTCTTTGAGAATGCGTTGGGGTTACGTCGGTAGAGTTTAGCTGATTGGCTGACGATATCACGTGGTGTTGATTTCGGAGAATTCATTCATATAGTAGTCTGAAAATTGATACACACGATCCCAGGGTCAGTCTTACCGCGTACAGATGACCCAGATGGTTACAGATTGATTCAGGGGCAGATAGTATGTCAGGGGCAGATAATCCAGTCGGCGGGGGTGACTTTCTGGGATAATTTCGACCAATCGTCGCGGATCATATTGTATAGTTCGTCACCTATAAACATTATTGGTGAACAAAGATTGCCCAGCGATGTGGCTGGAAGTTGAAAAAAACCGTTGTTTGACGCGAAGAATGGATTTCTGTCATCACGGGAAGGTTTAGATATACAAAGCTTAAGGGTATATATTCCGAAGATTGGGATCCTTTTCAAACGACCGTGCTGAGCGATTCCTTTGGACTTGTGAAGATGGTTTTATGTCGAGATCGCCCAAGGCACATTCAGTCAACCAAGGAATATGTCCCTGCAGCATAGTCCGCTGATTTATGATTGTAAAACGATAACATGCAGTGTTGACAAAGATACGGTACTTTGGAGATGCACATTATTGGACATTTTCCTAATTTAAAAATCTGCTTGTGTTAATTCATTCACAAGCCAATGGCCCTTTCTTTGCTTATTTTCCCAGAGGTATAAACATGTACCAACTGACAACACTTGTCAACTTATATTCATTTGTATGCCATGGTATAACGGTGCTGACATTTACCTTGGGGACAGAGAGAAAATACATGAAAAAATATATGTATTTTTCTTCTTTACGGTTGAGAAAGACTATGAATAACTGACTTCCTGATTCATGATTAAGGCTCTGTCACATTTCCTCATGTGAAATACCCCCAAATTAACAGATTATTATCCATATAGTTAGACAGTACAACCTTTCTGGGGACAGGTCAATAAGCCAAAACAACGTCTATAAAATTACAAAAAAAGTTATTAAAATATATGGTTTTATCATAATTTGTGAATGTACACAGAAATAATGTATGAAGCAAATATCCCGTGAAGTTATTTTCCCAGCTTATGCCACAGCGGCTCGTTACCGTTGCTAATTGGTTAATTAGGTGGATTAGGGGGGGTGTCGAGGTAGGGAATAAATGGGGAAGGGAGGTCAATCAAGTCGGAGCCGTCACCTCACCAGGCTCACAAACCTCTTGTTTTATATCCCCTTGTCTTCCCTTTTAACAGATCGAGAAATCAATAAAACGCATATATCATACTTTACCTTCTCCCGGTCTGACCTTCCATTTACCCGCCAAATTTTAACCGATATTTACAGACTGACCAAAATCTCGATCATTCCTCTCGCCACAGTTGCCCGAGAACGGGCGAGACTTCCTCGCCAGGCCCGAGTTCGTCGCGAGCCGTCAGTCGCTTTGCCCGTGGTGGCTGTATGGGCAACATTCTTTCTCTGTTGTTTTAACAGATCTGTCACTTTTTCTATTAAATAACTTTGTGTCTTGCGAGACAGGCAGTCTCAGTTGGCATGCTCTCGTCTTCCACCATTTTGGTCTCAAATCAACTGATACCAGCTGCACTGATAGTTGGCTCGCGACGAATCCTGGCGAGGAAGTCTCGCTCGTTCTCAGGCACTATGACGAGAGGAATTATCGAGATTTTTGTCAGTCTGGAAATTTGGCGGATAAATGGACTTTTTTGCATAAATAGGCCATATCGGGAGAACGTAAAGTAAGATATATGCGTTTTAACCATTTTCGATCTGATAAAAGGGAAGTTTATTCGCTTTTCGAAGACAAGGGCATATAAAACAAGAGGTTTGTGAGCGTAGTGAGGCGACGACTCCGACTTGATTGACCTCCCTTCCCCAATTATTCCCTACCTCGACTTCCGCACCACCTGTAATCAACCTACTTAACCAATTAACAACGGTAACGAGCCCCTGTGGAATTACCTATATATATATACAATGCGTTAGTCCAATTTCCGCAAGTTATGACATAGTCCGAGCTTCCTATGATCCTTTACGCCAGACGACGAATAATTTCTAAGAGATTGTCTGGCATTCTCAGAAATTATCCGCCGTCTGGCGTGAGGGTCACTTCTTGTGACATTGGCCCAGGAAATGAATACGGCGCTGAATCTAGTCACATTTTACGTGTATGCGTTAATCTACATGTATAATGCACAAGGGCTCGTTACCGTTGTTAGAATTTATTACGTTGATAGGGAAGGTGGGGGTGGGGGATGGGGGCGGTTGGGGTGGAGGGCCTTCCCCTTCCCGATCAACATATTTATCCAATTAACAATTACGGTGACGACCCCCTTTGATACAATACTGTTGAAATTCACAAATTTAGAGAGAGAGCGAGAGAATTAAGGTTTAACGTCGTGTTAACAAGCAGCCAGAGGATGCTAGGTCCCCCGCCAAAATGGCAGCAATATTTATAAGCGCTGTCGGTTTCAGAAGATATTCATGAGGATGGCAACAGCTACTTCACAGGCGTAAGAAGCAGAGGGGTCTTTCCACCTTCCCAGGTTTTGAGATAAACTCCGAATGGCTGACTGAATGTTGATTGCTACTGTAATATATTTTCTTTACCATGTAGCATGAAAATTATGTAACCGAAATGCAACCCCAAGAGACAACTCATGGCATATTATCTGCAAACTAAATTTGACAAGAATATGAAGGCATCCTCAACCTATTGCCCAGAAACCAAATTTAGACTTTGCCACAAGGAGTCACCACCTGTAGGTGCAAGCAGGCAAAACACAATCCCAAATGACATCTCATGTCATGGTATCGGCATATGAACTTTGAGACTCTGAAGAGGGGTCCTCAAGTTATTGCCGGTACTAGATGCCCACCGGTGTTCATGTTATTTGGGGCGGGTCACATATGAATACAAAATTTGAGAATAATCTGATGAGCAGTTGCCAAATTATTCGCCGGAAACAAATTTTTCCACCAGGAGACGCCACCTGTAGGCAGAAGCGGGAAAAATACAATCCCAAGGAACATGGTATCGTGGGGACATCTGCATACCAAATTTGAGAAGAATCCGATGAGGATCCTCAAGTTATTGCCCAGAAACCAAATTTAGAATTTGACACCAGGTGACGCCACCTCTAGGCGCAAGTCAGTGAAATGCATTATCAAGCGACATCTTATGTCACGGTACATTCATACAAAATTTGAGAAGAATCCGATGGTCAGTTCTCAAGTTATTACCCGGAAACGAATTTGTGATGTTGCCACCAGGTGGCGCCACCTGTGAGTGCAAGTGAGCGAAAGGCAATCCCAAGCAACTGCTCCTGGCATGGTAAATGCATGCCAAATTTGAGAAGAATCCGATGAGCCGCAACGTTTCTCATGTTACCCAGAAAGGTACATATGTAGGATATTTCAAAGAAATTCGACCAAGTGTTTCTAAGTTATCACTTGCAGCATGGAATAATGGAATGAACTCTAGTGGCGCCACCTCCGGGTGGATTTTGCTGAAACGCATCACCAACGGTGTTTTGTCGCAGGGAATGCATTTACCAAATTTCGAAGAAATCCGACAAATTGTTCGAAAGTTATCGCTCGCGAAGGATTTGAACAAACATGAACGGACATGCATTAAAGATTGGAACAAGACCCAGTGGCGCCACCTACGGACGGACCGTTGCGGTGTACAAGCTATATCCTTCATGGCTCGGATTTGATAGACGAACCATGAATTAATTGGGTTGATTGATGGAATGAGCAAGGATGCCCCTCATGCTTATAGGAAAGTAAAATCTGCATTCAATACAGATATAGTTTTTCGCTTTACACTATCGTTATTTTTTATCTGTCGGCCTTTTTGTTTTTGTTTTTGTTTCTTGTGTGTGTGTGGGGGTTTTTTTTCTTCTTTTTTTTTACTGAAAATATTGGGGAACATGGCCCCACCCCCCCGACCCCCTCCCCACACGCTTGACACCTAAGTGTTGAAACTTTACGAATAAGTTTCAACCGTCCCTGGCTTGTGCGTGTATATATTTATGTGGTGCGGTAGAACGCGTCCACAGAAAGTTCTGTAAATATATATTAAATGTGAAAACATCCACAAATAGCTGTGCTGTTTATGGAGAACTTGGAAGAATACCCATGAGGTGTAAACGTCTTTGCAAAATAGTTAAATATTGGTTTAGAATAAGATCATCAAATAATATTGTATTAAATGTTGTTCTTAAAGGTTTGGAAGAAAGTTATATGAAAGCAAATACGGCAAACTGGGTTTCTCTTTTGAAAGAAGCTTTGTGTAATTATGGTTTCCAAGATGTTTGGATGTTTCCGGACTCAGTTAATGTGAATGTGTTTGTCAAAATCTTTGAAGAAAGGGTAAAAGATGTTTTTATAAGTGAGTGGTTTAGGGACAAACAAGATTCTTCTAAACTTTATTTTTATAATTTGTTGAAGGACACTTTTGGTCGCGAGCAATACCTCGACAAAATCTCAAATATCAGGCATAGAACAGCATTGACATCTCTACGAGTATCATCCCATAGTTGAAGGGTTGAGGTTGGTCGATATGATGGAACAGCTGCAAATGAAAGGATATGTGAGCTATGCGATAGTGGCGATATAGAAAATGAGTACCATTTCCTCATGAAATGTTCACTATTTACTGACATAAGGCGAAGGTATTTAAAGCCATACTACTGGCAAAAGCCCAGTGTTTACAAGTGTATATTATTGTTAACATGTACCCAAAAAGCAACAATTAGAAATTTAGGAAAGTATGTGTCAGAAGCTATGTCCATAAGGCAAATGACAGTTAGATCTTGATGTCATTGTATTATTGTATCTGGTCCTCTTCTACTTATGTAACCATGCGCAAATATGTTATCACAAGAAGCATAATATGCTTACGTGAATAAAGCTGATTCTGATTCTGATTCTGTGATATCATGGCTTTCTCATCAGCCCTGCACGGCCACCCCCGCGGTTATGGTTGGCGCTAGTAGACAAAATTTCACAAATAGCCCTCGGGTTATTTCGATTTAATCCTAGGGCTAAATCGACCAATTGTATTACATTTTCTAAACCCCGGATTATATTCATTTAGCTCTCGTACTAAACGATGTAGCCCTCGGGTATGGTTGGCGCTGGTGGACAAAATTTCACAAATAGCCCTCGGACTAATTCGATTTAATCCTCGGGCTAATTCGATTTAATCCTAGGGCTAAATCGACCAATTGTAATACATTTCCTAAACCCTCCCCCCCGGATTATATTCATTTAGTTATCAGACTAAATGATTTAGCCCTCGGGTTGATTTGATCCAGTCCTGGACTGAATGATTTAACCCGCGGACTAGACGATTTAACCCGCGGACTAGATGATTTAGCCCGCGGACTAAAAGCATTTAATCCTATGTCTAATTCGATTTAGTTAGGGCTAAATTGACCAATTGTGATACATTTCCTAAACCTCGGGTTATATATATATTTAGCTCTCGGACTGAACGATTTAGCCCTCGGGCTCGAATATTTAATCCTCGGAGTGATTGAATCAATCCTCGGACTGAATGATTTAACCAGCGGACTAGATGATTTAGTCCAATCAATTGTCCTTTTCTAGACCGCATATTAATCAAGAGCAAGATTAGAAGATGGCCACGTGGTATAAAGTTGGCGCGTTTGTTCATTTTGATCCTTGTATATTTGTTCGGCTGTCAGTCTCAGACCCCAAATGACTGCCCGTTAAAGGTGAAATGCAAAGGTTTGTCTAAATCACTTGATTTTTGCAGTAAGATTGGGGAAATAATGTGTATATTAATTTCCTTTCAGTTTTAAACCATTTGCTTAAGCCTAATAAAGTTAAAAACTAAAAAATGTAACGCTATATTATTTACGAAATTCCGATCCGTACATGATTACCTCCCCCTGGGGGCGCTGCGATACGTGACGTAGCAGTGAAACCAGCACAGTCTGCACAACATGATGTAGCTGCATCGCATTGTATGGAAATAGCTCACATAGATAAGCTAGGCTATTGCTCACGAAGCCCTTGCTTGTGTCATTCACTTTGACTGAAACTCACAGGTTGGTCATCATTCGCTACGGGGGATAAAAGAAAAAGTCGGAATTTACCAATCTGTCTTTCCGATTCTCTCGATATGTCGCCCACGGCCCCTGCAGTGTCGCTGATCCTATCGTTGTCTGCTGGTTCTTTGTTCACAATAGGTTCGTGTTGGTAAGGCAGGGGCCCTGCACTAACCATTGCCGTGAATTCTTCTCAATTCCTCTTCAGAAGAAGTGTAAGAAAATTCCTCCGCATCGCTGTCGCTGTCTACATTCATGTTAGCCGCCATTTTTTTAGTGTGGTTCAACTATGACGTCATAGCCTCTGGTGGAAGAGCTTCGAATCAAGGGGAGATAAGCGATGCACTGTATTCAAGCCGCTGATCATATACGTGATTTATTTCTCTTTAAAAAATAAAACTTATCATCAGATTTCGTTCATTGATGGCTGTATAATTTATTATCATCATAAAAAGGAGAGGGAAATGCTTTTTTCTTACTTTTATTACCTTTGCATTTCACCTTTAATATTCGTCACAGACATCATGCACGTGGGTCTGACTCGTGTGTGCCAGATACTCTAGGTCATATTTGATCTACCGGTACATGGTCTATTAAACTACTATTACTGGGTCAGTGGGATTTTTTGGCGTGGGCACTTAAATCATATTCTCTTGGTACAAAAGTACATAGTTTGAAATTCGGTCGACTGTACGTGTTCACATGCAGCATGTTATTTAGCTGGAATTAAGCTACCGTATCATACCATTTGTAACACGAACCATCGAATGATTAACATGGCTCAACCCGATGCAGTTGGTTGTGTAGAAGAAACAGAAGATGGCAGATATGTTTGTCAGGTAAATAATGAAATTAATTACATATTGGGTGCGCTGATTTCATGCACTATTGCCACTGTTACAACTTCATAAACATAATTGTGGCTAAATGATATAGGTCTGCATGTAACTTATTCAATTCTTTATAATTGGGTTACTACAAAGTATGGCAAGCTATAAGACTAAATATGAACCGTTACCTGTATACACTAAAAATAACAGTCACATCTATATATCTTTGTACACACCCGCACAAAGCTTAAACTCTAGTGAGTAAGCTATATATGTTGGCACATTTCAGATTATTTACAGAGGGACGACATGAGCTCTGCTGGAGGGTGTGGCAGTGGGGTCAGTCTTATTATGCCCCCCTCTAACTAGAGGGGGCATATAGCGATCGCTTTGTCCGTCCGTCTGTCCGTCCGTCCGTCCGTCGGGGCGGACGTCCGTCCGTCGGGTCGTCCGAATTTCTTGTCCGCGCAATATCTCGGTTAATATTTGATGGACGAGATTGAAACTTGCATGGAATGTGGCCAGTGCCTCGTAGATGTGCAGTGTTGAGTTTTTTCCGAGGTCCGGTATAATTTTCAAGAGTTATGGCCCTTTTTCTGAAATCACTGTGGATGGAACTTGTCCGGGCTGGATCTTGGTTAATATTGTATGGCCAAGTATGAAATTTGCATGATATGTGGTCAGTGCCCCACAGTTGTGCAGCGTAAAGTTTCACCACGTTTCGCTTATATTTTCAAGAGTTATGGCACTTTGTTCCTGAATTCTCCGTGAATTGGGACTTGTCCGGGCTGGATCTCGGTTAATGTTGTATGGACAATTATGAAATTTGCAGGATATGTTGTCAGTGCCCTCTAGTTGTACAGCGTGAAGGTTCTCCGCGTTTCGCATATATTTTTAAGAGTTATGGCCCTTTTGTCTTCAAATTTTATTTGTCCAGGCTGGATCTCAGTCCATAACCGATTTGGACCAGGAAAATGGCTATATTATATGTTATTCTACATTCCAAAGCAGACTACATAGGTCCTGAAGTATGAAATTGCCCCAAAAAGAGTGAAATGGGTGCAGAAGTCAAAGTTCACTGATTGCTTCATAATTGCACCACAATATACTCCCAAGGAATGTAGGTCTCATAAAAGGTCTCATTTTCGAATTTGGCGAAAGCCCTGGTGACCATCTTGCATCGAAACATCGTATTACCACTTGTTGGTGGTTACTTGGAATATATGTATTGTGTGAGGCATGGCAAAAAAAGTGACTGAAATAGAATTTTTATAATTATCCAAATCAGGCCTCCACCAACCATTAAACCACAGAACAATGGCGGGGCAGTGTCGGATTAAAGCGGAAGGGGGCATACAATTGAGCAATCTCTGATTGCTTCTTTCCTGTGTTTTATCTCCAAATTCCAAGAGAATTCATTCAGTGACAAAGAAATTTGCCAACACCTGTCGTGTTATTTTGGAGGCTCAATGAGGTTGGCCCATCAATGACCTGGTCACCCGATGTCAAGTTCAAAATAACATGGAAGGTATTGTTTTTTTTCTTCAAGCTGGCATCTAAATATACTCAATATAAGTCGTAGATACTGTACAAAGTTTCACTGCTGTAAGAATATCAACACCAAGATACTCTCTAAAAAAACTGTTCCACTCAAGTTTGAGTGAAGTGTACCTGTTCACTCAAACTTGAGTTACTTTTCACTCAACTTGAGTTACTTTTCACTCAAGTTGAGTTAAAACCACTCAAGTTCACTCAACTTGAGTGGGATGAATTTCCACTCTTATGCTTGAGTGAATTTCACTCAAGTTGAGTGCATTTAACTCAAGTTGAGTGAAAAGTAACTCAAGTTGAGTGAAAATCTCACTCAAGTTTTGAGTGGGATAAATTTCCACTCTTACTTGAGTGAAATTTCACTCAACTATTTTTAGAGAGTAGTATTGGTCAGATGGTCACGGATAAGAATTACCCTATGCACACATTAGTTGTGCTCTATTTAGAAAGTTTTATCCCCAGAGATGTAATGAAGAACCTATTGACATTTCCTTCCCGTTTTACACACAGTCGAGGACCATTTTCTCTTAAATGAAAGAAAACTTTTAAAGTACAATTTTCCCTCAGGATGAAAAATCCTTGATATTGAATGATGTTTTTCATAGTCATATGCATTTGGGTTCTAAGCATTTTTCCAATACAAATCAAGCAGTTGCCCATGAAGAGATTCATCGGCTCATTCTGCCGAGCGGGTTGTATTTACTCATGCATTATTCATTCCTGCTTGATTCAAGCACTAAATTACAGCATATATTTTGTATATATGAGCTGATTTTAATGTTGGCCCAATGGTGGCTGGCCAATGTTGGCCCAACGATGGCTGCCCAACGTTGGCCCACTGAGCAAAAAGATGTTGGGCCAACGTTGGCCCAATGGTGGTTGGCCAATGTTGGTCCAACGATGACTGGGCCACTGAGCAAAAAGATGTTGGGCCAACGTTGGCCACCAATGATGGCCCAACCAAAATGATGAGCCTGGCCAACGTCGGTGTGTTATCTGGGTGCTGTGAATATGTGATAGCAATATACACTTGTGAACCTATGAGGCGCCGTTTGTCACTTTCTGATTTAATCTACTGATTTATAAATATCGGGTATTTAGCAGTCGGATATACAAATATCGGGTATTTAGCAGTCGGATGTATAAATTTGCAAAAAATGAGCGTGAAATAAACACCAAGTTCAGTCAATTTTAAATCCTATATCAGCGAATAAAATCCGAGAAAAATTTATAAATACATATTTTGGATTTCAAGATATATATATCTCTCGTTGTGTTATTTCTGGGATATAAATTTCTCCACCATATATATATATATTCCTGATAAAGGATTTCTTATTTATATATCCAAGGTAACGTATCTTACTGATATATAAATATTTAAAAATGTGTAGTTGGGTATATATATATCCATCTTCATCTAACTCCGGATTTACAAATACTGAACTGAGAAAGTCTCATATATAGATATCCCAGTTATAATATGCTAATGAGTTGCGATAAGTTTATCGCAAAAATGATGTCACACTAAGCCTCTTCAAGTGTACCAAGGGTCGGCAAACACCGCTCAATCATTCCGCAGATTCTCATGTGCGATATTGTAAACACACGCTAATTTGTGGGTCATCTGTGAATATTATCGGGCAAATTCATTCAGGTACTTCTTACTTTTAACCAGCGTTATTCGCAGAAGCACAGAATTTATAGAAAGCTATTATTATTAGTATTCATTATGTCTTGCCCACGGATCACAAGGACTTTTGTCACCTGAAACACGAAATAGACAATATGATCTAAACCAACACCAAAACCGACGACGTCATCGGTTTTTGAGACTCATCAGCATACTATTAGCATACTATAAATGGGATATCTATATATGAGACTTTCTCAGTTCAGTATTTGTAAATCCGGAGTTAGACGAAGACTGGATATATATATATCCAACAGCACATTTTGAAATATTTATATATCAGTAAGATACGTTACCTCGGATATATAAATAAGAAATCGTTTGTCAGGAATATATATATATAGTGTGGAGGAATTTATATCCCAGAAATAACACAACGAGAGATATATATATCTTGAAATCTAATATAGGTATTTATAAATATTTCTCGGATTTTATTCGCTGATATAGGATTTAAAATTGACTAAAGTCGGTGTTTATTTCACGCTCATTTTATGCACATTTATATATCCGACTGCTAAATACCCGATATTTATAAATCAGTAGATTAAATCAGAAAGTGACAAACGGCGCCTCATAGGTTCACAAGTGTATATTGCTATCACATATTCACAGCACCCAGATAACACACCGACGTTGGCCAGGCTCATCATTTTGGTTGGGCCATCATTGGTGGCCAACGTTGGCCCAACATCTTTTTGCTCAGTGGGCCAACGTTGGGCAGCCATCGTTGGGCCAACATTGGCCAGCCACCAATGGGCCAACATTAAAATCAGCTCATATATACAAAATATATGCTGTAATTTAGTGCTTGAATCAAGCAGGAATGAGTAATGCATGAGTAAATAAAAGCCGCTCGGCAGAATGAGGTAGTCTCCATCCACCCTCTAATTCCTGACCATGCTAATTCCTGACCAAATATTTAAAAATTTTCTTAAAGCAAGATGTTTCAAGAAAAATTCTTATTTTTTTCTTGTTTAAGTAAAATATACTTACCCCACTCCAACTTTTACTTCAACGAGAAAAAATTATCTTAAAATTTACTTAAAATTTAACTTATTTTGAGTAAAAATTATCTTATTTCAAGAAAATTTTAGTGCATTATCTTAAATAAGTAGGGTATTTTTGGCAGTGAGGCGTCCGAAAACTCCGACTTTGTACCCCTCACACGAGAAAAATTCTCAAATTTCTTATGCCAGTGTCACAATTTCCAGATACCCACATCCAAAAATGGCGGTGTGCACTGGGCTTAATTGCATCGTTGGCTGGTTAGCAAAATGCATGCAAAAAAAAGTAGACTTGGACTGGATTTCTTCTCTCGTTTGCAAGTTGTTGGTGTTTGCAAGTTGTTGGTGTTTGCAAGTTTGCTTCCGTGCCTGTAATGTTTCATCTGTGCTGTTCCCAGCGCCAGATCAGTTGTGAAAGCGGGCTACAGTAAAACACGGTGTTTCGATCGACACTGATTATAGCACACACTGCTACTTCTTACTTTTAACCAGCGTTATTCGCAGAAGCACAGAATTTATAGAAAGCTATTATTATTAGTATTCATTATGTCTTGCCCACGGATCACAAGGACTTTTGTCACCTGAAACACGAAATAGACAATACGATCTAAACCAACACCAAAACCGACGACGTCATCGGTTTTTGAGACTCATCAGCATACTATTAGCATACTATAAATGGGATATCTATATATGAGACTTTCTCAGTTCAGTATTTGTAAATCCGGAGTTAGACGAAGACTGGATATATATATATATATCCAACAGCACATTTTGAAATATTTATATATCAGTAAGATACGTTACCTCGGATATATAAATAAGAAATCGTTTGTCAGGAATATATATATATAGTGTGGAGGAATTTATATCCCAGAAATAACACAACGAGAGATATATATATCTTGAAATCTAATATAGGTATTTATAAATATTTCTCGGATTTTATTCGCTGATATAGGATTTAAAATTGACTAAAGTCGGTGTTTATTTCACGCTCATTTTATGCACATTTATATATCCGACTGCTAAATACCCGATATTTATAAATCAGTAGATTAAATCAGAAAGTGACAAACGGCGCCTCATAGGTTCACAAGTGTATATTGCTATCACATATTCACAGCACCCAGATAACACACCGACGTTGGCCAGGCTCATCATTTTGGTTGGGCCATCATTGGTGGCCAACGTTGGCCCAACATCTTTTTGCTCAGTGGGCCAACGTTGGGCAGCCATCGTTGGGCCAACATTGGCCAGCCACCAATGGGCCAACATTAAAATCAGCTCATATATACAAAATATATGCTGTAATTTAGTGCTTGAATCAAGCAGGAATGAGTAATGCATGAGTAAATAAAAGCCGCTCGGCAGAATGAGGTAGTCTCCATCCACCCTCTAATTCCTGACCATGCTAATTCCTGACCAAATATTTAAAAATTTTCTTAAAGCAAGATGTTTCAAGAAAAATTCTTATTTTTTTCTTGTTTAAGTAAAATATACTTACCCCACTCCAACTTTTACTTCAACGAGAAAAAATTATCTTAAAATTTACTTAAAATTTAACTTATTTTGAGTAAAAATTATCTTATTTCAAGAAAATTTTAGTGCATTATCTTAAATAAGTAGGGTATTTTTGGCAGTGAGGCGTCCGAAAACTCCGACTTTGTACCCCTCACACGAGAAAAATTCTCAGCCCTCGGGTTGATTTGATCCAGTCCTGGACTGAATGATTTAACCCGCGGACTAGACGATTTAACCCGCGGACTAGATGATTTAGCCCGCGGACTAAAAGCATTTAATCCTATGTCTAATTCGATTTAGTTAGGGCTAAATTGACCAATTGTGATACATTTCCTAAACCTCGGGTTATATATATATTTAGCTCTCGGACTGAACGATTTAGCCCTCGGGCTCGAATATTTAATCCTCGGAGTGATTGAATCAATCCTCGGACTGAATGATTTAACCAGCGGACTAGATGATTTAGTCCAATCAATTGTCCTTTTCTAGACCGCATATTAATCAAGAGCAAGATTAGAAGATGGCCACGTGGTATAAAGTTGGCGCGTTTGTTCATTTTGATCCTTGTATATTTGTTCGGCTGTCAGTCTCAGACCCCAAATGACTGTCCGTTAAAGGTGAAATGCAAAGGTTTGTCTAAATCACTTGATTTTTGCAGTAAGATTGGGGAAATAATGTGTATATTAATTTCCTTTCAGTTTTAAACCATTTGCTTAAGCCTAATAAAGTTAAAAACTAAAAAATGTAACGCTATATTATTTACGAAATTCCGATCCGTACATGATTACCTCCCCCTGGGGGCGCTGCGATACGTGACGTAGCAGTGAAACCAGCACAGTCTGCACAACATGATGTAGCTGCATCGCATTGTATGGAAATAGCTCACATAGATAAGCTAGGCTATTGCTCACGAAGCCCTTGCTTGTGTCATTCACTTTGACTGAAACTCACAGGTTGGTCATCATTCGCTACGGGGGATAAAAGAAAAAGTCGGAATTTACCAATCTGTCTTTCCGATTCTCTCGATATGTCGCCCACGGCCCCTGCAGTGTCGCTGATCCTATCGTTGTCTGCTGGTTCTTTGTTCACAATAGGTTCGTGTTGGTAAGGCAGGGGCCCTGCACTAACCATTGCCGTGAATTCTTCTCAATTCCTCTTCAGAAGAAGTGTAAGAAAATTCCTCCGCATCGCTGTCGCTGTCTACATTCATGTTAGCCGCCATTTTTTTAGTGTGGTTCAACTATGACGTCATAGCCTCTGGTGGAAGAGCTTCGAATCAAGGGGAGATAAGCGATGCACTGTATTCAAGCCGCTGATCATATACGTGATTTATTTCTCTTTAAAAAATAAAACTTATCATCAGATTTCGTTCATTGATGGCTGTATAATTTATTATCATCATAAAAAGGAGAGGGAAATGCTTTTTTCTTACTTTTATTACCTTTGCATTTCACCTTTAATATTCGTCACAGACATCATGCACGTGGGTCTGACTCGTGTGTGCCAGATACTCTAGGTCATATTTGATCTACCGGTACATGGTCTATTAAACTACTATTACTGGGTCAGTGGGATTTTTTGGCGTGGGCACTTAAATCATATTCTCTTGGTACAAAAGTACATAGTTTGAAATTCGGTCGACTGTACGTGTTCACATGCAGCATGTTATTTAGCTGGAATTAAGCTACCGTATCATACCATTTGTAACACGAACCATCGAATGATTAACATGGCTCAACCCGATGCAGTTGGTTGTGTAGAAGAAACAGAAGATGGCAGATATGTTTGTCAGGTAAATAATGAAATTAATTACATATTGGGTGCGCTGATTTCATGCACTATTGCCACTGTTACAACTTCATAAACATAATTGTGGCTAAATGATATAGGTCTACATGTAACTTATTCAATTCTTTATTGCACGACTTTGGGTTACTACAAAGTATGGCAAGCTATAAGACTAAATATGAACCGTTACCTGTATACACTAAAAATAACAGTCACATCTATATATCTTTGTACACACCCGCACAAAGCTTAAACTCTAGTGAGTAAGCTATATATGTTGGCACATTTCAGATTATTTACAGAGGGACGACATGAGCTCTGCTGGAGGGTGTGGCAGTGGGGTCAGTCTTATTATGCCCCCCTCTAACTAGAGGGGGCATATAGCGATCGCTTTGTCCGTCCGTCTGTCCGTCCGTCGGGGCGGACGTCCGTCCGTCGGGTCGTCCGAATTTCTTGTCCGCGCAATATCTCGGTTAATATTTGATGGACGAGATTGAAACTTGCATGGAATGTGGCCAGTGCCTCGTAGATGTGCAGTGTTGAGTTTTTTCCGAGGTCCGGTATAATTTTCAAGAGTTATGGCCCTTTTTCTGAAATCACTGTGGATGGAACTTGTCCGGGCTGGATCTTGGTTAATATTGTATGGCCAAGTATGAAATTTGCATGATATGTGGTCAGTGCCCCACAGTTGTGCAGCGTAAAGTTTCACCACGTTTCGCTTATATTTTCAAGAGTTATGGCACTTTGTTCC
Source organism: Hanleya hanleyi (assembly GCA_036873755.1). Lineage (NCBI taxonomy): Eukaryota > Metazoa > Mollusca > Polyplacophora > Lepidopleurida > Hanleyidae > Hanleya > Hanleya hanleyi. Next base: position 44,716 of record JAVTVY010012920.1, read on the forward strand.
TGAATTCTCCGTGAATTGGGACTTGTCCGGGCTGGATCTCGGTTAATGTTGTAGGGACAATTATGAAATTTGCAGGATATGTTGTCAGTGCCCTCTAGTTGTACAGCGTGAAGGTTCTCCGCGTTTCGCATATATTTTTAAGAGTTATGGCCCTTTTGTCTTCAAATTTTATTTGTCCAGGCTGGATCTCAGTCCATAACCGATTTGGACCAGGAAAATGGCTATATTATATGTTATTCTACATTCCAAAGCAGACAACATAGGTCCTGAAGTATGAAATTGCCCCAAAAAGAGTGAAATGGGTGCAGAAGTCAAAGTTCACTGATTGCTTCATAATTGCACCACAATATACTCCCAAGGAATGTAGGTCTCATAACAGGTCTCATTTTCGAATTTGGCGAAAGCCCTGGTGACCATCTTGCATCGAAACATCGTATTACCACTTGTTGGTGGTTACTTGGAATATATGTATTGTGTGAGGCATGGCAAAAAAAGTGACAGAAACAGAATTTTTATAATTATCCAAATCAGGCCTCCACCAACCATTAAACCACAGAACAATGGCGGGGCAGTGTCGGATTAAAGCGGAAGGGGGCATACAATTGAGCAATCTCTGATTGCTTCTTTCCTGTGTTTTATCTCCAAATTCCAAGAGAATTCATTCAGTGACAAAGAAATTTGCCAACACCTGTCGTGTTATTTTGGAGGCTCAATGAGGTTGGCCCATCAATGACCTGGTCACCCGATGTCAAGTTCAAAATAACATGGAAGGTATTGTTTTTTTTCTTCAAGCTGGCATCTAAATATACTCAATATAAGTCGTAAATACTGTACAAAGTTTCACTGCTGTAAGAATATCAACACCAAGATACTCTCTAAAAAAACTGTTCCACTCAAGTTTGAGTGAAGTGTACCTGTTCACTCAAACTTGAGTTACTTTTCACTCAACTTGAGTTACTTTTCACTCAAGTTGAGTTAAAACCACTCAAGTTCACTCAACTTGAGGGGGATGAATTTCCACTCTTATGCTTGAGTGAATTTCACTCAAGTTGAGTGCATTTAACTCAAGTTGAGTGAAAAGTAACTCAAGTTGAGTGAAAATCTCACTCAAGTTTTGAGTGGGATAAATTTCCACTCTTACTTGAGTGAAATTTCACTCAACTATTTTTAGAGAGTAGTATTGGTCAGATGGTCACGGATAAGAATTACCCTATGCACACATTAGTTGTGCTCTATTTAGAAAGTTTTATCCCCAGAGATGTAATGAAGAACCTATTGACATTTCCTTCCCGTTTTACACACAGTCGAGGACCATTTTCTCTTAAATGAAAGAAAACTTTTAAAGTACAATTTTCCCTCAGGATGAAAAATCCTTGATATTGAATGATGTTTTTCATAGTCATATGCATTGGGTTCTAAGCATTTTTCCAATACAAATCAAGCAGTTGCCCATGAAGAGATTCATCGGCTCATTCTGCCGAGCGGGTTGTATTTACTCATGCATTACTCTTTCCTGCTTGATTCAAGCACTAAATTACAGCATATATTTTGTATATATGAGCTGATTTTAATGTTGGCCCAATGGTGGCTGGCCAATGTTGGCCCAACGATGGCTGCCCAACGTTGGTCCACTGAGCAAAAAGATGTTGGGCCAACGTTGGCCCAATGGTGGTTGGCCAATGTTGGTCCAACGAAACGATGACTGGGCCACTGAGCAAAAAGATGTTGGGCCAACCTTGGCCACCAATGATGGCCCAACCAAAATGATGAGCCTGGCCAACGTCGGTGTGTTATCTGGGTGCTGTGAATATGTGATAGCAATATACACTTGTGAACCTATGAGGCGCCGTTTGTCACTTTCTGATTTAATCTACTGATTTATAAATATCGGGTATTTAGCAGTCGGATATATAAATATCGGGTATTTAGCAGTCGGATATACAAATTTGCAAAAAACGAGCGTGAAATAAACACTGACTTTAGTCAATTTTAAATCCTATATCAGCGAATAAAATCCGAGAAAAATTTATAAATACCTATTTTGGATTTCAAGATATATATATCTCTCGCTGTGTTATTTCTGGGATATAAATTTCTCCACCATATATATATATATTCCTGATAAAGGATTTCTTATTTATATATCCAAGGTAACGTATCTTACTGATATATAAATATTTAAAAATGTGTAGTTGGGTATATATATATCCATCTTCATCTAACTCCGGATTTACAAATACTGAACTGAGAAAGTCTCATATATAGATATCCCAGTTATAATATGCTAATGAGTTGCGATACGTTTACCGCAAAAATGATGATGTCACACTAAGCCTCTTCAAGTGTACCAAGGGTCGGCAAACACCGCTCAATCATTCCGCAGATTCTCATGTGCGGTATTGTAAACACACGCTAATTTGTGGGTCATCTGTGAATATTATCGGGCAAATTCATTCAGGTACTTCTTACTTTTAACCAGCGTTATTCGCAGAAGCACAGAATTTATAGAAAGCTATTATTATTAGTATTCATTATGTCTTGCCCACGGATCACAAGGACTTTTGTCACCTGAAACACGAAATAGACAATATGATCTAAACCAACACCAAAACCGACGACGTCATCGGTTTTTGAGACTCATCAGCATACTATTAGCATACTATAAATGGGATATCTATATATGAGACTTTCTCAGTTCAGTATTTGTAAATCCGGAGTTAGACGAAGACTGGATATATATATATCCCAACAGCACATTTTGAAATATTTATATATCAGTAAGATACGTTACCTCGGATATATAAATAAGAAATCGTTTGTCAGGAATATATATATATATTGTGGAGGAATTTATATCCCAGAAATAACACAACGAGAGATATATATATCTTGAAATCTAATATAGGTATTTATAAATATTTCTCGGATTTTATTCGCTGATATAGGATTTAAAATTGACTAAAGTCGGTGTTTATTTCACGCTCATTTTATGCACATTTATATATCCGACTGCTAAATACCCGATATTTATAAATCAGTAGATTAAATCAGAAAGTGACAAACGGCGCCTCATAGGTTCACAAGTGTATATTGCTATCACATATTCACAGCACCCAGATAACACACCGACGTTGGCCAGGCTCATCATTTTGGTTGGGCCATCATTGGCGGCCAACGTTGGCCCAACATCTTTTTGCTCAGTGGCCCAGCCATCGTTGGACCAACATTGGCCAGCCACCATCTTTTTGCTCAGTGGGCCAACGTTGGGCAGCCATCGTTGGGTCAACATTGGCCAGCCACCAATGGGCCAACATTAAAATCAGCTCATATATACAAAATATATGCTGTAATTTAGTGCTTGAATCAAGCAGGAATGAGTAATGCATGAGTAAATAAAACCCGCTCGGCAGAATGAGGTAGTCTCCATCCACCCTCTAATTCCTGACCATGCTAATTCCTGACCAAATATTTAGAATTTTTCTTAAAACAAGATGTTTTAAGAAAAATTCTTATTTTTTTCTTGTTTAAGTAAAATATACTTACCCCACTCCAACTTTTACTTCAACGAGAAAAAATTATCTTAAAATTTACTTAAAATTTAACTTATTTTGAGTAAAAATTATCTTATTTCAAGAAAATTTTAGTGCATTATCTTAAATAAGTAGGGTATTTTTGGCAGTGAGGCGTCCGAAAACTCCGACTTTGTACCCCTCACACGAGAAAAATTCTCAAATTTCTTATGCCAGTGTCACAATTTCCAGATACCCACATCCAAAAATGGCGGTGTGCACTGGGCTTAATTGCATCGTTGGCTGGTTAGCAAAATGCATGCAAAAAAAAGTAGACTTGGACTGGATTTCTTCTCTCGTTTGCAAGTTGTTGGTGTTTGCAAGTTATGGTGTTTGCAAGTTTGCTTCCGTGCCTGTAATGTTTCATCTGTGCTGTTCCCAGCGCCAGCTCAGTTGTGAAGCGGGCTACAGTAAAACACTGTGTTTCGATCGACACTGATTATAGCACACACTGCTTCCATGTCCATAACATAGAGAACAGTCTTGTTGCAGAATAAGAGAGTAGTGTTGCTGTGATTTACTTTAATGACAAACCGATCGGATTTCTACATTTGTGAATGCTGATACTTACATATAATAATGACGTCATACTCACCCCCTCCCTCCCCCCCCCCCCGGAAAGTGAAAATTTCCAAAATAAAATCAGGGCGAGGGGTTATTTTATCAGAGCAGGAAGTTGACAAATTGTTCAAAATCATGTGAGTAATCAATTAGTGCTTGGTGATCTTGATGATTTTAGAGGTTGGTCAAATTTAATAGAACAACTGATTGAATTTTGTGCACTTTTAGGGTTTTCCCTTTTAATAATCTGAAGATGCAGCTTATATAGTCCTTTCTTCATAAATTTTAGACGGAATCTCATTCTATAATTGGCTCATTGAAAACGTGCATGCAAAATGAAGTCGATTTGAAACTTATTTTAGAAAGGTAATTACGTTTTTCCTATTATAGGATGCTGAGTTGGACGTGGATAAGTTACGAGCAGAACTGGAGGACCGACTGTCAGACTGGCGACAACCACAGACACCAGTACCAGATGTAAGTACATGGGATCTCTGGATAGGTCCAGGTAACCTCCGATAGGCCAGACTGTCTGACACAGCCAGCTAGGTGTCTGTCCATATTATGACACAGAAAATGTCTTTTGTTCACTTCTGTGTTTGCTTATTTGATTGAAGAAATTTCAGTTAATCATGGACATGGCTATATATGTTTTTGGCAAGCTTAAATCGAATGCATTTATATTCGCCTATTCCACTATGTATATTTATGCCCCCCCCCCCCTCTAACTAGAGGGGGCATATAGCGATCGCTTTGTCCGTCCGTCTGTCCGTTTGTCCGGACGTCCGCTCCTACCCACATTCGGCATCAGATGTGGGTAGGAGCGTCCATCCGTCTGTCCGTCCGTCTGTCCGTCCGAATTTCTTGTCCGCGCAATATCTCGGTTAATATTTGATGGACGAGATTGAAACTTGCATGGAATGTGGCCAGTGCCTCTCAGATGTGCAGCGTTGAGTTTTTTCCGAGGTCCGGTATAATTTTCAAGAGTTATGGCCCTTTTTCCGAAATCACTGTGAATGGGACTTGTCCGGGCTGGATCTTGGTTAATATTGTATGGACAAGTATGAAATTTGCATGATATGTGGTCAGTGCCCCACAGTTGTTCAGCGTAAAGTTTCACCACGTTTCGCTTATATTTTCAAGAGTTATGGCCCTTTGTTCCTGAATTCTCCGTGAATTGGGACTTGTCCGGGCTGGATCTCGGTTAATATTGTATGGACAATTATGAAATTTGCAGAATGTGTGGTCAGTGCCCTGTAGTTGTGCAGCGTGAAGTTTCTCCGCGTTTCGCTTATATTTTCAAGAGTTATGGCCCTTTTTTCTTGAAATCTTTGTGAATTGGGACTTGTCCAGGCTGGATCTCGGTTAATATTGCATGCACAAGTATGAAATTTGGATGATATGTTATCAATGCCCCATAGTTGTGCAGGATGAAGTTTCTCTGCTTTCGGTTATATTTTGAAGAGTTATGGCCCTTTGTTTATCAAACCTAAGTGAATGGGATATATTTATTTGTCCAGGCTGGATCTCAGTCCATAACCGATTTGGACCAGGAAAATGGCTATATTATATGTTATTCTACATTCCAAAGCAGACAACATAGGTCCTGAAGTATGAAATTGCCCCCAAAAGAGTGAATTGGGTGCAAAAGTCAAAGTTCACTGATTGCTTCATAATTTCACCACAATATACTCCCAAGGAATGTAGGTCTCATAACCAGGTCACATTTTCGGATTTGGCGAAAGCCCTGGTGACCATCTTGCATCGAAACATTGTATTATCACTGGTTGGTTGATACTTGGAATATGTATTGTGTGAGGCATGGCAAAAAAAGTGACAGAAACAGAATTTTTATAATTATCCAAATTAGGCCTCCACCAACCAATGAACAACAGAACAATGGCAGGGCAGTGTCGGATTAAAGCGGAAGGGGGAGGGGGCATACGATTGAGCAATCTCTGGTTGCTTCCTTCCTGTGTTGTGCATAGAATGTATTAGTTCCGCAGTTTTTGACAAAGAACGCCAACTGGGTTGAGAATTATGGAGAGTTTCTGGGTGTCGGAAATTGTAGGATCAGAGAGAGGAGAAAGTAGTTTCAGTAAGGGGAGGCGAGATGTAGCATAAGCTGCATGGGTATAGTGTTCAGAAAGTGCATATAAGTAGATAAATGGGTATAGCTGCATGATGGTTGCATCATTACACAACAAATAATTTGATCCAGTTTGATCCAATGTTTTGTAGCTTTTGCAATGAATTAGCCCAAATGAGCCAACGGTGAGCCAGAGAGCAGAGTCAGAATATTTGATGATCCAAAACTGATTCACTGATTGATTTGTTTTTGCGTGTAATCTGCCTTGATGAGACTTTGATCCAGTAGTGAGTCAATAATGTCGTGTCACTCAACCAACAAAATGAGCCCAGATATCAAGATTTCCACTCCTGCCATTCACATGGATCATTGAGTCAAGTTAAAAAACAGTTAGGATCATCGAGTCAAGTTGACGACTATATTGGATCATCAAGCTTTTAAGAAAGCGGATATTTGTAATTATTGTTGGCTCACTGTCGATCAATGTTTAAATTCTGGCATCTTTCGTGTCGGTTTAAGTAACAGGTTTCAAAAAATGAGTTGTGTCCCTTAGTTGTCTCATTGATACATGTAAGAGAGAGTATTGGTAACAAATATAAAATATAAGTTACATGTACATCGGTTCAAGTTACTATTACATGAGCATGGTATGGTATGTGTTGGCAGTCAGAGGGCTGACTTATACAGAAGTTATAAAAAGCTATAAATCTACAGAAGTTATATCAGTTGTGGATATCATTTGTCGTGCTCATTTGTCTGCAAAAAGTTGACTAGAGTGAAGATAACATGATCTTCTAAATGCAAACATGACAGTAGATTATTTTAATTGGACTATGTTAACATTCCTTCGTGGGAATACCCGATACATTCAGGAGGGTATATCTTGTTAATTTGCACAATGAACAAGAATATGTGCATGTGATCTCTTCCAAAACGAGTGTACACTTAACAGGGGCATCGGAGCACATTTGAAAGTGGGGGGGGGGCTGAACTCTATATCGGCTATGTTAAATGCTGGACTGGTGCTATCTAAGATAGGACTTCTAACATTGCAGTCTCAAAAAGTGGGGGGGCTGTAGCCCCCTCGGCCCCCCCGGTTCTGCGGCCCCTGCTTAAGAGATACATGCACCTCCCTAGTAATCAAAGTGCTAACAAAAAAACTACGTGCAAAAAATCCCCCGCCCCGCCACGCCCCCCTCCCAAAACCTCTTCAATATAGAAATGAATAATGGTAGCACTCCATCTCATCATGGCCATCACCAAATTCTCAGTGTACATGTAGATTATTGGAAAATAAACTGCTCTATTTTTAGCCAAATCATTTTTTACATCTGGACTGCTGGCGCTCGTTTTATTAACAGTTGAAAGAGACTCGTAGTCTTATTCCGAAGATTTGTGGTCCATAATTGTATGTAAAAAATTCTGTAATCGAGCTTGTGGATCAATGAGAAAATCACGTCCGTCTCTGATTCGCAACACCCCGTGATTTGAAACCCATAAAATTGCTGTAGTTTGGCCTAGCTGGTTTAAGTTTGGCACAAATTTGTATCACATGCGATCGATGTTTCGTTTCTTCAAACGCCCCACCCTCAAAATCCGAATTGAAAGTGATGATCAGTGCTAATGGCGAAGTCCCGTTATCGCAGCATGTCGCTAGGTTCACGCTCCAATGATTCCACGTCAATGCAGATAAGATCATCTATAATACCGGTATACAGTACTATCTGTCGCCGTTGACCAGGGTCAGAGGAAGCTCGTACTAACGCCAATGTTGTCTGGACCGATAACGGTGCCAGTGTAGTACTCGTCAGAGTTCTCTTATGCTTGAGGTATGAGACAGAACACAAATTTGCCATCCATCGTAAATATTCCCAACTCTAAGGTGCCAAAATTTGTATCAGTTCAAACATATTCGTTATAACGACTTAATAATAAAAAAAATAAAAAAAAATAGGGGCTATTTTTTTTTTTTTTTTTTTTTTTTTTATTATGTCGTTATAACGACTCCTATCATTAAATAGAATACCTGAGTAGAACATATTCTACGGAGCCGTAAAAGGGACATGGAAATTATTTTTTCTTCTTATTAAGTCGTTATAACGACTTAAAAAAAAAAAAAAAAAAAGGGGCTGAAATTTTTCTTCTTCTTATTAAGTCGTTATAACGACTTAATAAAAAAAAAAAAAAATGGGGGATGAAATTTTTTCTTCTTCTTATTAAGTCGTTATAACGACTTAATAAAAAAAAAAAAAATAGGGGCTATTTTTTTTTTTTTTTATTTATTTATTATGTCGTTATAACGACTTAATTGACCAATGAAATTGCAGCATTAAGTCGTTATAACGACTTATTAAGCCGTTATAACGACTTAATTGACCAATGAAATTCCGTCTTACTTCTGCAGCTTTTATTTTGTTAACTGACAACTCCCCGATGAAACAGCGTTTAGATATGCAGTATGAAGTCTGATAATGCCATTGAAGTAATAAACTTTGGATAAATTGGAGAGATATGTAGGCTATAGAGGTGGGAAAAGTTGACGGCGTCTGCCGACTAAAAGGCAACCCTATGACTCTATGCCCAAACCTGCCAATTCACATGGATTCTCTGTGTTGGTCCGATAATATCGCCAAAATTGTTTTGCTCGCCACCAACCATTACAGATAATTGAGGAGCTTGTAGCGTTGGCTCGAGCGGTATGGCGGCTCACTTCAAAAAATTAAAAATTGGTCAGACATGCTGATAATTGTATAGGTATAGCTGTAGTCCACTCCTAAACAGCCAAGCGAAAAAATGTGAAATGCAGACGGATTTTACTAACACCTATTCAGGCACGGCGGAGCCGGGGGAGAGGGGTGGGATGGGTTGAGAGGCTAAACACTGGATTATAGTTTTGATAATTTTCGCAGAGAATAACACGTGATACAAATGCCGTAATCCTACTATCATAATGCACCACAACACAGCGTTTGCATGCGTAAATTCGACACTTTCTGGGAGAGCCGTTCATAGATTGAACAACTTATGGAGTTTTACATCCAGTTATGAAAAATGGAGAGACCCATGCAATCAAAAACATGAGAGTGGGAACTGAGCTCCAGATCGAGCAACGGTTTAATGTTCATTCAAAACAAACAGAAAATATACCGTCAAAATGCACCAAAACAAAATAAGTCGAACATAATGTATGTAGATTAACTTTCACTTTTGTTTCGCATAAGCACGCATCGATATTGAAAAGTATCAGACCTTATGCCCCCATTTGACATTCTGGTAAAACACATACAAATCAGGACTAACACTTCACACGTGGCGCGCTCGTAGCCATAATGTTTTCATATTCAACATCGAAATATAGTACGCTCACAAACCACATAAATAGATGTCTGTTTAATATATCAATAGATACTCTGATTACATAATCCACATTCGTTTATTTTAGATATAATTTCAAGATATTATTTCTACGTGAAATTTCAGGGTTCGCTGATCTCTCTCTCATTTTTTTTACAGGTCTAATTGGGGGGGGGGACCCCTGACCCCACCCCCCGTAGATCTGCCCTTGATAGTGCCTATCTAAACGCTGTTTCACCGGGGAGGTGTCAGTTAACAAAATAAAAGCTGCAGAAGTAAGACGGAATTTCATTGGTCAATTAAGTCGTTATAACGACTTAATAAGTCGTTATAACGACTTAATGCTGCAATTTCATTGGTCAATTAAGTCGTTATAACGACATAATAAAAAAAAAAATAGCCCCTATTTTTTTTTTTTTTTTTTTATTAAGTCGTTATAACGACTTAATAAGAAAAAAAAAATTTCAGCCCCCATTTTTTTTTTTTTTTTTTATTAAGTCGTTATAACGACTTAATAAGATGAAAAAAAAAAATTTCAGCCCCCATTTTTTTTTTTTTTTTTTTTTTAAGTCGTTATAACGACTTAATAAGAAGAAAAAAAAAATTTCAGGGGTTGAAAAAAATAATTTCCATGTCCCTTTTACGGCTCCGTAATATTCCCCTAATTTCTCGTGTTAGAAAATAACTGAGGAGCTAACCCAGTCATATCCAATCTGGACTTGTTTTCAAGCTAGGTGCAGGTAGCATTCCATCTTCACCACGTCGCGGTTTCTATTTGTGAGCCAAAGGCGAACCCTTGACCAACTTGCACAGCAAACCGCGTTCCACCCACACTCCAGTTACGTGACCTAGAAAAACTGCGCTGATGGCAAAACACTTTTGGGTTTTACTTTCGCTGCTAAACTATTCGCTGATATCGAATGTAAATTATTTAATCCAAGCACGCATAACAATAAAATATTAATGGATAGGCCAGTAAAATTTTATAGAAATCCGTGCGTTTCAACCCAATTCAAGTCCTTCAGTGGGAAGGTGATATCGGATACACTGACATCGCGGACCGCCTTTAAAGCTTCGATGTTTTCTACATTTGCCTGGCTTGTTGGATATTTCATGCTAGATGAATGGAGATGAATGGGTTTATTTTCTCTTCAAATAGATTTTGTTTTAAACTAAGTTTCCTTATATTTATTAATGTGCATGGTTGTTGAAAAGGTGCATGTTCTTCTGCCACTGGGTATCGCACAAGCTATGATGTTTTCGAATCTGTTGTCACGGTCGCCATGGTCGCGGTGCTTCAGTGATCTGATTGGTCAATATGTGCAGGATGCCGCTGTGTGTCGTTTATCGCGATACATTGCCCAAGCGTACCAGGGGCTAGAGATACCCCTGGTTTTAGCGAGGATGGTAGCATTCGTGCTCGCTCGGCAGCCTTGTGGCTCGTGTGTATAGTGACCAGACATTCTCAAGGTTTTCCCACCAATTTTTGTGTTAGGAACTTTTCAAATGCGAATTCGCAATAAAATGGTTCAGTATTCACCAGACATTGACAATTAATACAGTCAAACGTCTGAGAGACAAACTGATTGGTGCCTATTATACATCTTCACAAGTCCAGGTAAATCCTCTATCCTCGCAGATGGTTTACCTGAACATTTTTCATGATTCGATTGAGTTCTTGAGTCCATGCCTCCATTATACAATCTCGTACATTTCACCCC